>JARBJD010000498.1:0-40974 GCA_033064195.1 Blattamonas nauphoetae
GGTCGAAACGTCCGTCTGGCATCCTGTCTTGATGACTCTCTCCGACAGCACGTCCTCGACTTGAATTTGGACAAAGGCAGACCAGCCTCCGAAGTGTTGACTGTCCCTCTGACGAAATTCACCAAAGGAATGGGATATGGGGAGGCTTATACAGAATCGTCGGTGCTCAATCCTGGAAACACTCACTCACCAGAGTCATTAACGCGTACCTTCACATCTCAATGATCGCAAGTCATCCCAGCCCGCCTCGTCTAACAACAACGAAGCAATGCTGACGAAGCACTGAAGACAGTCAGGATCAGCCTGGAAGGAGTGGATCTGGAAGGAACTCACGAAGTGACACTGTCAGTGAATGGAACAGAGACAGTGACGATTGATGTTTGTTCAGTTCGTCTCAAGGACAACTTGAAGGAATCCTGTTCGACACTGACACATCGAATGTGAACGTGTCATACAACCTCGATATGGATCGTCGAGATGAAGATGATGTGAAAGTTTTATGAAAGGTCTTTCATTCGCGACGATTGCCGACAGCTCGTCTGATGTCGATGGAATGTGGATACGATGAAGCGAAAGAATGCGTTGATTCAGATGACAGGCCGAGTTTTATGGATACAACGAAGAGATACGAGAGATTGAGGCTGGGTGATTTCAGAAAACTCGAAACGATTGAAATGACGTTCGACTCGACATCAAAGTGGGAAGGATCCGCGATTCTGTATTCGGTGTCTGGATCAGTGGAGCTGGAATATGGGACGACATACTCAGTGAGTGGATTCGAGACGAGGGCCATCACCGCATCTTCATGAATGCATCCAATTACAATTGAAGATAAGACCAAGCCAGAATTGAAGATATATCGCGAGTTTTGGATGGAAGGCGAAGATGATTGTTTCTTTGTCAGGGCGAAATTGAAGAGTGGAATGGGAAAGATTGGGTTTGTCAAATTCAGAAATGGATATCCGATTCTGCCATCGTCTCTGATTCAGATGGAAATGGACGACAGCATTTCTGGTTGGCTTCTCAGAGCTCGACTGTTCTGAAATATGGGTCGACATACACGCTGTGTGGATTGGATGGGAGTGCGTTCTTCGTGAACGATGGAATCTCAATCACTGTTCCTCACGCACCAGTCGTAGGCTCGATGATTCAACCAGAAAGAAGCACACACGGAGTTCGTTCCGTGTTGTGATGTCTGGATCTGAGTTGCCAGCGTCAGGGTCTTTCACAGCGTCATTCTCTGAATGTGCTGGAACATTTATGATTTCGTTGTCAGAATCGTCAGATTGGAGATCGGACTGGATTGTGGTTTCGACCAGCACGTTCGAGTTCAACAAGACGTACACGCTGGCGAATTGATTCGTCTTCTGGAACCGCTGATCATCTGTTGTGTTCTGGGTGACGATGAAAACACCTCTCGGACGAAACGACCCGGATTGGGAGGAGTGTCTCTGATAGGTGTTTTGTTTGATTCTGTTTCGATTGATGTTTGCTCGAATTGTTGCTGACACATTCGAAGTTTCAGTGTTCGATGTTGATGATGCTTCGAAGATCTGATTCCATTGTCGATCACTTTCTCGTCATGCGCTTCGACAGAAGGGTGACGACACACTCTACGAGCTGGGACTCTGTGCTGCAATATGGCCATCGCTACGAGATTGCTTCGATATCGAGTTCAACGATGACTGTCTCAATTCCGTCTCCCATTATTATCGAAGTCCCTCTGTTGTCAGCATTTGTACATCTCGATTACTCCCAACTCCATCAACACCTTCCTCCGCATCCAGTTGTCTGGAACTGGCTTCATTAGGAGCTACGTAGTGACACTCACTTCTGGCTTCTCGTTTGTTGTGACTGCTGGAGTCTTTCCCAGCGGCTGCGTCTGAAGAAATGGCACTTGGAAGGCCAGACAGCCTCGCATTCGACACTCCACTTCACCATCAATCAATTGTCTCCATGAACCCAGATTCGGTCGTCATCTTGAATGGCACGCTGACATTCATAACACCAAAGAAACCAGATTCACTGTCTCTTTTTGTGGATGGTCGAAGAGAGACGAGTCGGTTTTAATGGAGAATCGTCTCGTCGCTTGCTTGTCTGTGGAAGTTGGTTGGGCAATTGTTGTTCAACTTGGGTTCATCGACCAGGGTGGGGATTATTATTGACTCAGCGACACTTGGATCACCGATTCGAGTTGAGAATGAGATGGTTGCACTTTTCGAGTTTTGGAAATGTTGACCCGAAACTTCGAATTCCTTCATCTGCTTGTGATCATGTGGAAAGTGGGATGATCAGGGTTTGGATCGGGTCCTCACCTGACTCACCCTCAAAGACCTCACCTCTATTCTAATTTATGTTTTGGTTTAATTTTCACGAGGATTCTCATTTCATGAAAAATTGATTATAGATTGAACAAAATTTCTAAATATGGGATGGATAGTGGAAAAAATGAGGTGCTGTTTTTCCTTCGATTATCTCAATAAAGCTCTATCAAGGAGAATTTCCTCTTTTTTTCATTAAATGGATTCGAAGCTCATTTCACATCTAAAATCAAATTGAAGAGTCTCGTTGGATCACTCGATGGAAAAACTGAGAATTGATCCAACCCACCTTTTATGTCATCTGGATCAAGTGACAATTTCTGTGTTTTGCGAAAAAGAGTTCAACTGTGTCAGTGAAATTGAAGGAAATTTAAGGTGCGAAATGGTGTCGGAGAGTCGTGATGTGGTCGATGATCTCACTTTTCACATTTGAGTGTCCTAATTTGGACACCAGGAGACCTCACCTCCAAAATGGAGGTGAGGTCTTTTAACTTCCACGTTCTCGTGTAAAGTGTCAGACAACTATAAACCCTGGGGATGATTGTTGTGTCGTCATCGACACTTGAGATTCGAGATGTTGACATTGTGGTTGACTTACTCTCTCCTTCATTCGTTCTCCTATCTGCACTGAACTCGGACTTGACACTGAAAGAAGGATCATTCGTTGGACCACAATCATCACCTTCGTCAAACGATGAGTTGTCTGAAGAGATCTGTTCATGGACAAGTGGGATCCTTCAGCTGGACAACTGCGACGTCGATCGTTTCACCGTTCTTGCCAACCTCTCCTTTGGAGCTGTGAACATGAAGAATGGATCTCTGACGGTGGAAACCAGTTCATTCCACGATAATTCTCCGACTCTGTTGTCTTTCCCTTCCTTCGTCAGAAACATTCACTGCTCGGATGGGGACACATCGAAGTGGGAGTCTAAATGGAGGCGATGGAACGGGGACGATCGTTCAGCTTGGATTGAGGATGAAAGATGCATTCTGTCTGGAATGGAATCTATCACCAGTTCGTCATTCTTTGTTCCCTCACTGATTCCGAAATCTTGCACAAGTTCGTTCACCGCTAAGACGAAGACATTCGCGATCACAATCGTTGGAACGACACTGATCCCTTGTGGCTGACATTGGAAGTGTTTGAGAGTCGAAAGATGGAAGAGGGACAGCCACCTCCTTCGAACTGAATATGAACTCGACCACATCGTTCTCGGAGAAAGAGATCTCTCACTCTCAAATCGTCGTTGCCACTTTCTCGAAATCTCTGGAATGGCGTTCGTCTTGCTTGCTATTCGCACACAAGATTCGTTTGTGATCAACCGAGCAGTTCTGATCGATTGGCTCAAGCGATGAAAGACAGCATGAAATGGTGGATTCCTACGGTGATTGTTGTTTCTGTGCCAACTCGTCTTGATTGTGATTGTTGTGTCATTGTTCATTCGGCGTCAGAAGAAAGTGGATGGGAAAAAACCACTGTCTGAGATGGAGGAACAACTTGAGTGAAGTTTGATGAGGAGGATTGGGCACGATTGTTGGAGAGGGATCCACACAGCCCGATTGGAGGGCTTGTGACAGGAATGGACCAGTCGTTCGGTCCGCCGACGAAGGAAGGGCAAGCGATGAGCAGAGGAAACAATGCAGATGAGACAGAGATGGGAGTGACAGTGATTGGAACAGGCGATGGAGTTGCTGAGACGAGAACACTCCAAAGTTCGAGACACTGTACGACAGACTGCACACGACAGAAACGAAGTGAACAAAGAAGCGATGATGGAGTCGATTGTGCGTGGTCTTCAGAATGCAGCTCGGATGAACTCGACATCGCAACTGTTTGCGTGTCTGACGTCTCGATGGAGTTCTGATTGATTCACATCAACAGCAACTTGGCTCCAACTGAGGTCGCCGTCGTTGCAGATGGCTGGTGAAGACCAACACGCACTTCTGAATCCAACATCGGTGTTGTGTCGAAGGGTCGGGAGGACGCAGAAGAATCGAAGAGATGGTCGGCACCAGAAACGGCGAATGAAGTCGCAAACGTGGATGTGAAGAAAGTGTTGGTTTTCGGCGGCCTTGTGCTGTGGGAGATTGAGACTGGTCAAGTGCCGTTTCGGGAACTCGATGCTGTGAACGCGCAGCGACAGATTAGGACCGGGATTCTGCCTCGAATGGAGACCATCACGAATTCAGAAACTGGTTGATCTTTTGACCCACTGCCTCTCATTCCAACCAGACGACCGACCAACTCTGGATGAAGTGGGGAAAGAGCTTCTGGAAGTGTTGGGAGTTGGAAAACAGGATCTCATCTCCAAAACGTTGTCGAAGCACACGTCAAAATTGAGCAGTGAGCAGTTGATCTCTGTGCGACTTCTCGCATGGTTCTTTTCATTTGGTATCTGACTCTCCTTCTCAAATCACCCCTCAGATATCCTTGATTTCTTTCCTGCACACTTCATGTCATTCTCATCTCACATCATTCATTTTCTTCATCAGTGTTCGTCTCTGATCGAGTGTGTGTTCTTGACGTTTCACGTTTGATCAAATCGCAGTCGAACGACAATTCGCTCTCTCTCGACAAATGACAATTCTTTCTTCTCTCGAGACACTTTCATCGTTGCTCTTCGTTTCTGCCGATCTTCGTATCGATCTCACTTGCCCTCGTTTGAGATCTGCCGACTCTCAACACACTCATTTTGGATTCTTCATTCTCGCTTCTCTTTCGTTGTCATCCTCCTCTTTCTCGACTGTTCCGTGGAAGCCTTCTTTCATCTTCAGAAGAAATGATTGCCTCCAGTCTGTTCTCGATCTATCGACTGCAACAGTTGGACGGATGTTTCATTCTTCGTGCACTTCCCTTTAAAAGCAGGATGCATTTCCACATGACAGTTTTATTCGTCCAAATACTACGACAAATGAATCACCTCGGCTTTTTTATCGCTTTCTCGAATAGTTGGTGACTAATACAAACTTTCTGGACATCGAAAAACACCTTCAAGAATCTATCCGACCATATGGGAGGTTGTCGTTAGTGATGTCCCATCGCTTGAAAAATGGGTCTTGTTCAAGAACCTTCAAGAATGATTCAAGACTTAATCTCATTGTCCTCGTCACGGTGATACTACTTTTCTCTTCCTATCGTCTCACCTTCGGTTCAGATGCTGTCATTCCCTTATAACGATGAAAAGCCAGTTTTAGATTCGTCGTCGTCACGAAAACAGGGTATTTTGATCTTCCTAATTTATTCTTAAAACCACTTCGACAAGTTTTACTCGACATTTTGTGGAAAGAAACACGAGAGATTTGTTGTATGTTGGGATTCTCTCTCGCCAGTCTCGCTCGATGGTCGCCACACTCCCCCCCTGATATATCCGAGACTCTCGCACCCTCTCCCCTCCATTCCTGATCTCTCTCGCTCATCTGCTGACTCTTCGATGCCGATTCAGGAGAATCGAAAGGATTCATCGCCAACTTGGTTGTCATTCTCTCTCTTTGAACAAAACAGTCGAGAGCCACGAAATCAAAATGAATCGCAAAATAGAAAAATCATCGAGAGAATCAAGAAAGGGATTATAAAAGTGAATATGCAGCACAAAGTTGGAAATTGAAGTGATGTGAAGGTGAATCGGCAGGGTTTATAGTTGTCTGACACTTTACGAGGCAGTAGTTAAAAGACCTCACCTCCCATTTGGAGGTGAGAGGTCTCCTGAGATGTCAAATTAGGACACTCAAATGTGAAAAAAAGTGAGATCATCGACCATCACGACTCTCCGACACCATTTCGCGCCCCTTAAATTTCCCTTCAATTTCACCGGACACAGTTGAATTTCTCTTTTCGCAAAACACAGAAATTGTCACTTGATCAGATGACATAAAAGTTGGTGGGTTGGATCAATTCTCAGTTTTCCATCAAGTGATCCAACGAGACTTTCAATTTGATTTTAGATGTGAAATGAGCTTCTCGAATCCATTTAAATGAAAAAAAAGAGGAAATTTCTCCCTTGAGTAGAGCTTATTGAGATAATCGAAGCGAAAACAGCACCTCATTTTTTTCCACTATCCATCTCATATTTAGAAATTTTGTTCAATCTATAATCAATTTTCATGAAATGAGAATCCTCGTGAAAATTAAACCAAAACATAAATTAGAATAGAGGTGAGGTCTTTTGAGGGTGAGTCAGGTGAGGACCCGATCCAAACCCCTGTGAATCGGTCTCAGAGCATCTGAGGTCGAGAGGCGCAAACAGAAGCTGCTGAAATATGTGATAAAGCGGCGTTTTCTGATGACTCATAAACCATGATGAGAGCAACTTGGTCTTGGTCATCAAGAGTCGTGTTTGGGGGTGATGAAAACAGGTATTGGCTCCCCAAAGAAAGAATTGAAGTGTGGTGTAGAAGCAAGAGAATGTGTTAGCGAATGAGATGTTCTTTCGACAGTGTGGTGGTCGAAGTTGGTGACGAAGGAAGAGTCGTGTCTGAGATGAGGACTGGCGGTGACGTCAACCAAGTCGAGTGTTGTGGGTGAGGTGAAGCACATCATGTTGTGGATGTGCTGTGGTTAAGATAGATGTGTCAGACATGCGATCAGTGAGGTGAATGTGAACGAGTGGCGATTGGGTGTAAAGTGACGTGTTTCACACACCAATCCTTCGTTCTGTTGCGACTGTCCTTCTTCGTTGTCTGCGTCGTCAGCGAAGCCCAGTGTTGACGCCACCTGCTCCAGCGTCGGCCGCGTCACTGGGTCCAGCGAGATGCACTGCCGAACAAGCGACGCTGTCTCCGAACACACCTTCCGCATCAGCATCTCTCCACCCACTCCAATCTGACGATGCGCGTTCATCGCATCCAACTCCCCAAACGGCACTTCTCCGTCTCCATCTCCCACAGAATCAGCCCCAGACTGAACACCGCTGCCTTCTCCCTTTTGTCCACCCCGCTCTTCCGACCTGTCACTTCAGGCGGGGTCCAGCGCACGTTCTCGTTCGCCTTCATCATCATCGATGACGATGTCAGTGTCGATCTCCCGTCATCTGTCACGACTGACTGTGGCAACCGAAAAAACGTCGTTCCGAGGCAGCTGAGCAAGCTGGTTCCCTTCGTGCGATGATTGCTCAACCACAGCTGGCTCTGTCTCTGGCTCCGCTGAGTGTGGTGTGCGGGTGGGAAGATGTTCTGTCTGGTTCTGTTCTGTCTCTCCTTCCAGTGCCACCTGCCCATTCTCGTTCTGAGAGGCAACAAAGACAGGCTGGTACGAGCGAGGGTACGTCGGGCCAGTGTCTGCCATCAACAGAAACACTTCGTCGCTGTCGTTCACAACAATCTTGTGCGGCGACAATTCTGTCAGAATCTGGTCTGTCGTGTTCGACTGTCGCGCCACTGCCAATCCTCGCACAAGCTGCTGGATCATCCGAAGTCGGTCTGTGTTCCAGTTCGGCTCCTTCGTTCGGTGCAGTCGATCGTACAGTGTCTCCGTCTTCACAACTGCTCGCGTTGCATACTCGCCTTGGCACTCCATCACATGGACCATCGCTCGGATTGGCTCTCTCCGGGAATGCTGCAAGGGTTGGGTCTGACGACTTTTCTTCCGCTTGCAACTTGAATTCGGCTGTGTTGTTTCGAAGGACGCCTTCAGCAGTATTTTCTACAGCAACGGGAAATCCTCCTTCACTTCGAATTGATTTTCGTCAAGTTCCTGCGTTGTGAGTGGTTGCTTCTTTTTGTTTGGCTTTCTGACGGCGGCGGAGACAGATGAGCAGAATCAGGAGAAGGAAGCACAACAACCGATGCGACAATCACAGGAATCAGCCACGGAAGAGCTTCCCCAAAACTCTGCGCAATCTTCCCTTGCTTGCTTTTCTGAACAAGCACCCATTTCGTGTGTTGGTTCTTCCCAAACCCAAGATCCATCCGCCATTCCAGATCCTCGTTTAAGAACCGAGAAAGCTCCTTCGTTGCCAGACTGAACACGAGCGAAGTCTCGTTGCTTGGAGATGGTGAGAGAGACGAGAGAGGGAGCGAGATGTTCTGTCCTGTCAATTTCGTTTTCTCATTTATCTCATAAACTTCCACACTCAGTCCACATTCAAACAGTTGCGAGCCACTCAGCGAGAACAGAAACGATTGTGTTTTCTTGTTCAGTGTCACTGTCGAGTTGGCTGTGTCCAGTGTTGGGATGAACAGTGGCGAGTTCGGAGTCGAGTCTGTCCCACTCACTTCACATTCCTCCGCTGCAATCCATCCCGACGTTCCTCTGACCCCATCTCCCGCGCTCAACGTCCGAATCTCCACTTTCCCATTCTCAGAGCAGGCGATGTTCCGACGAGCGGAGGGAGATGATTGAGAAAGTGGAGTGTTGTCGTTGAAGGCGCTGGTGTCGATGGTGAGCAATCCACTGATTTGTTGGAAGACTCCCTGAGGGATGAAGCTGAACTCGGTGGAATGAATGGAAGTGTGTGAGTTGTTCAGGACGATCACTCCACTCGACCAAAAGCAGATTGTGTCGTCGTTTGAAAGTGTGTGTGTTGTGTCTGATTCTGACGAACCAATAATCGCACTGTCTTTCATCACAACAACCCCATCCGACACACACAGGAACACAAAATCTGAAGCAGATGTTTGGATCGACACATTCACGTCTCGCAGTTCGAAACGGCCTTCATCCACAACAATCAGCCCTTTCTCCGATTCGTGCGACACATCAGCCCCAATCTCCAGTCGGGGTTCCGCAAACCCACCGCGCTCGAATGCCAACAGACTGTCCTTCCCAACCTTCATCACAGTCGACTGACGAGACGCGTTCAGAAGTTTGATGTCAATCTGTTTCGCACCAATCGATTCTGCAATACGCCACGCTGCATCCATCGAATGGCACGGATTTGTTCTCGCCACACAAGAACGACGAGTCGCTCGACGAGCTGTCCGAGAACAGCTCAATCTCTGTCGGCGCTTTCAAAGGGTCGATGAGGACACCAGATGAGAGGACAAGATCGTCAGGATTGTCCGACTTGCTGATTTTGGTGATTGCATAAGTCTGCCCAAATCGGAGTGGGTTGGTTCCACCGATCGGGAGGAGACTGGGCGAAGCGCCAGACATGGAAGAGTGAAACACGATTGGGAATGACAGTGAGTTGTTCAGCTCAACTTTGTATTCTCCACTCAGTGCCAGTCCTTCTCCACTCACAACCAGACGCACTCCTGTTCCCATCGAGTTATTCACTTTCAGCCACGCTTCGGTCACTTTCGGAGGGGAGGGACCAGGAACGAGACATGGTTGTTCATGAGGGCAGAAAGCGAAGCGACTGACACAGCCGACACAGAATACCATTGTCCAAAGTCCAACTTGTGCGAGTGACCTGTTTCTGTCCAGCATTTCAGCCAAATCCAACCATCCTCATCGAACTCGCCTGAGACTGTCAGAGGAGACCCCAGCGAGCCACCTGTGAGTGTCACTTCGACCACTTGCGATGGTTCAGGAGGGAGTGGGGAACGACGTGCCAGTCAGAACAACCTTCACTTCATTTCTCGAAAGTGTCAATTCAGATGTCGCGTTTTCCACTCTGAACGGAAGAGAGGGTGTTGTGAACGAGGAGGCTTGTTGTTCAATCAGAACTGGTTGTGTCTCTCCTTCTGATGAGAGCGAGATGATGGAATAGTTCATTCCATATTCCACATCAGCATCATTCAACGGATAGAGGGTCAGTGGAAGCACGATCGTCTCTCCTCCAAGAACCGAAATGATCAAGTTTGAATTCTCTTTGTTTGAAGGGACTTCATTTTCATCCAATTTCGATCGTCGAAGTGTCAGCGTATAATCGGCTCCAGACGTCAATGCGAGAGTGGTCAGTGTGATGGTCGTCGTGTTCAGACCAGTCGCTGCCTCAGCCGAGCAGGAGAGGAGACGAGGCGGCTCGGGAATGATCTCGATCACTTCCAGAGTGTCGTGGAGCAGTTCGACTGTCGTTCCTTGTTCGCGGAAGCCATTAATCGAATACGAATCACCATATTTCAGTGTTGCATCAGCAGAAGGATACAAAACCGCTTCTCCTTTCCACTCCGATCCATCCACCTTCATCGCAATCCATCTCGACGAACTCGCGCTCTTCAATTCCACTTCATAAATCTTCGAAGTGGACAGCAAAAGACCTGTCATCACAAAATCAGCTTTCTTCTTGTCCAACGAGTACGATTCCAGTTTCATCCCGGTCAGACGCGTCTTTCCGGCAATCATGAACGGTGCAATCGGTTGGTCAATGAAAATCTCTGGTGCGTCAGGCGTCGCTTTCACAACTGAGACAAGCGAGTATGAAACATCAAATGACAGATCAACTTTCGATCCATACAACCACAGTGTCGTCGGCTTCGATTCTCGTTCTTCTGTCTTCGTCCCTTCGAATTTGACCGTGAACGATGCCGATGGCGACAGTGTCACTGTGTAGTCCCCAGCTTCCATCCATCTCCCAACAAGAACAATCTCTGTTCGGTTCCCATCCACGTTCGGGGAGTTCTTCAGTCTAACAATTCGTGACGGTTCGGCTGGAATCCAAAATCGTGTGGGCTCGTCCACAATCGTCTTTGTTTCTGCAATTTTCAGTGCTGTGATCTCATAATCAGTTCCGAAAGAGAGATTGGCATGGGATGGATACAGTGTTTCGGTCAGCTGAGTCGATGTCTGGTTTCCAGTTCCCGAGATCGTTCCAGTCAGCGTGAAGGCATCGCCTGTTCGAACATCCGAGACCAGTTTGAACAGCGTGATGGAGAATGACTTCCCACCAGGCAGGAACAATCCTTCCAGCGTGATCAGAGCGTCGGTTTCATTCGTCCCTCCCAAATCACACTTCGCTTCGATAATTCGAGACGGAGCAGGAACTTCGAAGACAAGAGCGGGTGATGGAATCACAGCGTTCACTGTCGAAGAGAACACTTTCACCAATTCGTATTCTTTTCCATATTCCAGCGTCCCGGCTGTTTGTAAACGGTAACATTCTTCGATCCCGATGTCGACGAGAATGGCATCGAAAACGAGAGGATGTTGGACGTATCTTGTTTCTCCGAAACTTCAACTGTGAATTCTTCGCCACTCATTCCAGACGAGGTCACTGTCAGAACAACATTGTTCAGAGTGGATGAATCGAAATCGCATCCGATGGCAGACACAGAAGGACCAAGGGGAGTCGTGAACACAGAAGAATCCAGAAGGATGAACTCGTCGTCTTTCCCTTCTTCCGACAGAATCATCGATGAGATCGTGTATTCAGTTCCATACTTCATCTCATCAGCCCATCCCAGAAAGATCGTCGATGTTCCCAATGTGTCGCTGCTGAATTCAATCGGGAAGGTGTGAGACGATGTCGTCGTTGCTCTGTAAGTCTTCCCATTCGGCAGACTCGTTCCTTCCACTGTCAGAACTGTCCAGTTCGTCGTGATCTCACCACTTGCGAACGAGAAGGTGTCAATTCGGGGAGGAAGAGGAACAAAGAATGATCGGCCAGGGTTCACATAGAAAGAATCAACGCCTTCTCCGACAGATTCGATTTCATATGTTTCTCCAAACTTGAGCGAGCTGGCTGTTTCTTCGCCTCCAACTGTGAAGTTCGCCAGGCATCCACTCTCACTCACATTGAAGATCTCAGCCGACCACGTCGTGCTTGACCCAACACGACTGATCACAACTTTCTGCTGCTTGTCGTGAAGCTTCCGCCCCTCCATCGACACCATAATCGTGTCCTTCTTCCCATTCAATCCTGCTGACACTGTCTCAATTCGAGCTGGTTCGATTGGTGTTTTGAATGTCACTGGTCGATTCACAATTAATTTCATCTCGTCCACCCCATTCACAAAGAACACGTCTTTCACTGTGTATTCTGTATCATATTTCAGCTGCCCAGACGAAGCAAAAGGAAAAAGAGTGGCATCTCCAGTGAGTGTCGTGCTTGAGGATGGTGACAGTGTCATCGTCACATTCACCTCTTCTTCCCCGTTCATTGCCACCATCCAGAACGATCCCTCTTTCAGTCCGATACCAGTCACTTCAATCGTTGTCGCGTTCGCATCCCTCACCCTCGCCACGGCTGATACAATGTACATCCCCAGACCCCATCCAGGCATCACTGCCGAGCGCAGTGTGTACGTCTTCCCACTCGGCAGAACTCCACCCGTTCCAACTGTTGCTGTGCCTGTTCCTGTGATCGAGTCGGAAAATGTCACAAAGATGAGTCTGGGCAGGGTGTCCCCGTCGAGGAGCACAGCCATCGTTCCTGTCATCGCGTGGGCACACGTCACTGTGAACGTGGCTGTTGATGACTCCATCGTCATTGACGAGGAAACGATGTGAGTTGCCTTCGGAACTTGAGGAATTGACGCTGAATCTGTGTCGGGGTTGGAGATATGAACTGCAAGATAATCAGACGATGTGTCGCAATCGGCAATCTTCTCCGGAGTGAGAGGGAAGTTATGTAATTCCCTAACAAAGATGTCTCTTCCTTGCGTTGTGGTTCTGGTTCTAAGGTTGTCTCGGAAGAAGAACTTGGAGATTTCTGGTGAAGTATCGAGGATTGTTTCCAACCATGCACCCAAGAAAAGCGTACCCATTTCTACTGAGGAACATCCAATGATGGAATTATTTGATCCGGTGAGCTTGGCATCTTCAGCGAAGATCGCAGGTCCTCTTACAGCGACACATTTATCAAAGTAACTGTCCGTTACGGCACCTTTTGCTGTTCCGAGAAGTATCGCACCGCCAGCATCCTGTGCAGAACACTCAGAGAACACACACTTATCCACTTGATAAGACAACTGTTTAATGGTTTCTTTAGTATCGATATTTCGCGATCCTACCAAATTCAGTGCCCCTCCATCAAATCCGACTGTCCCAACGGAGTCTGTTGCTTTGCATTGGTGAAAGTTGCACGACGTGACGAGGACTTTATCAACATTTTTGACATGGACAAAGACAGCTCCACCGTGCGTGGCACTTGTGACGATGAAGGTGCAGCGAAGGATGGACAGGATGGTTGTTCCGGAAGGGACGGTTCCTGAGGTTGAGTGAGTGGTGAAGTGTGTGTCTTGTATGGTGTGGGTGACATCCGCGTTCGCGTGACGATCGGAGACGCTGTGGGAGACAGAGGAGTTCACGCAGAGCACTGTCGCACCGCTGTTGACGTCCAGAAGCGCTGTCCCGTCGAAGTGGTTCGTCACGTGCGACATGTCGCTCGCTGACAGCGTCTGGCTCGACAGCGGAGAGACGAGGCCAATGTCTGTCTTCCCCGAGCTCGTCACGTTGGAGAGCCCCGAGCGCAGCAGATATGTGTGGGCAGGGAGCGTGTGGGAGGCGGAAGTTGACTGTCGGAACGTGAAGAGCGGGCCAGTCGACGTCGAAAGCGAGTGGTCAGACAACGAGAGCCCTGTTCCCACAATCGACACCGATCCAGATATTTCTTCAGTTTCGACGGTTTCAAGTGGAATCTCGGTGTTTGGGAGCACGTCACAGAACGGAACGAGCATGTGGGATTCGAGATTTCGGTGAGTCGACAATTCGATTCGAATCGTTGCCCACGAGTCACACGTCGAGGGAACGATCATGAAGGGTGATGTGGATGGCGATGAAATGATCTCACAACTCGAGACAATCAATTCTGAGCGTTCCAGTGATGTGATCGAAGATTCCCAATTTCCACTTGACAGAGTCAATGAATGCAACGAGAGCGAGCAATTCTGGACCGCAAAGATTGATGGGCATCGTTGGGACGCATCCGGTTTATTTCGGTTGGCTTGCTTGTTGACCACATCATTCTGATTTGTGTTCGGACAGAACTCCACAATGGAATTCATTCCACGTAATTCCAATTGTGTAGAAACTAACATGATGTTCTGTCCTTGGAAAACACCGTTTTGGAGCATCAAAGCAGTCCGGTCATGCGGTTCGTTCGATTCAAGTTCCAATCGTGCAGTCAGAAGAGAGGACAGATCATGAACTGTTGGTGGCGAATGAGGGGGAATATAGTAGGCCGATTGGAATACTTGTTCTGTCCAAAGGAAGAACGACAGAAACGAGACGTGAACGAGATTCATAATTCAAATAAAGGGTTGATCTTTCCTGTTTTATCGTTCACCTCACTAAATCAACTTTGTTCAATGGAATATGTCATACTAAACGGTTGACTCAAGTCAAATGTGACAGAAACGAAAATCCAACAACATCCAACGTCGTCATGGGTGGATCAACATAAACACGTGTCATCGTTCGGATGCTACCACAACCAGGATTAAACTCAATTGACCCTTCAAACTGTATGTTTAATTGCTTATCATTTTTTTTGCAGATAAATCTCCCAAGCCGTTCAGTTCATCGAAATCATCTTGTTTCGAGTATTGTCTTGATTCACAGGGTTCATCTGTGACATTTCGACGTGCAGAGCGCTTATCAAGCATTGAAAAAGAATTATTCGAGGATGAGTTTCTGACAATGACTGCACTGGAATCGGTAGAAGGGACGAAAGTTGCAGCTCAATATACGAAATGGGACAAGGCAGACCAGACGCAGTATATGGAATTCTGGATGTTGACCCCGGAACAAATCTGAAACTGCTGATGGATCGATGGAAAAACGAACAAAAACAATGGACAGACGATGTCTTCTTCTCGTTGTGTCACTATTCTCATTCGTAGGATTTGCTCCTCCTCGTTGTCCAATTGGTTTACCCGCTGAAATATATGCACACGAAGTTCATCCATCGGGCTATCAGATCAGACTGCATCTTTCTTGAAACCGCCAAACCAGCTGTCTTTGGTATTCTCCCTTCGTCCACACTTTCATTCAGCAAATCTTCAGTATGCGCTCAGATACAATCAGGAATCGGGGACGAAGACATCTGCACCGTACCTTAAGAACGGGCTTGGTCAAAACACCCCTTTTCAACCTTCGAGTCGCATTCGCCCACGAGAAACCAATCTCGACGACCCACTGTCTGCTGCCCTGTTCTTCATCTTCTTTAGTTACGACTCAAGGGTCGACATCTGGGCTATCGGTCTGATCCTGCATGAAATCGCGTACGGGAAGTCCATCTTTGGGAATGCGAATGATATCCAGACAACCAAGAAAATTTTAGACAACAAGTTTGACATCACGCAATACGATCCTCTGCACCCGAAATTCCATGCAATTTTGAAGCGAATGCTGTCAACAGTGTGATTCCCATCGTTCTCCTTCACCTTCCCAACAGGATGCAGACGCACGCCCAACAGCGGCTTCTCTTCTTCAGGATCCCCAACTGCAGCCGGCGTACAATTTCCTCACGTCTGTCCCCGCCGTCCCGATGATCAAAACCAACGCGTCGTCCATCCTCAACTCTGCCATTCCGCAGGAGACATTCCCCGATGATCTCCGAACACGACAAAACAGGTTCGTGCAATCAATGGCCAGCCCGCAGGCTGCGGAAAACGTCGCAATCAGTGTTGATTCGGCCAGTCCAACGGAGAGTACAACAAAAGCCACAAGTTCGTCCAACGTGGACAAAGAAGGTGCCGAATTAGGAGCTGTGAAAGGAATCAGAGCAGTTTTTGTCGCAGGAGTACTTGTTGTCGGAGCACTCGTCGCAGGAGTTTTCGCAGGAGACGGTTCACTTCTTGCAGTAGAACTTTTAGTAGCAGTTGTTGCAGGAGCACTTGGAGCAGCTGCACTTGGGGCACGTATCCTTGGAACAGGACCACTTGTAACAGGTGCACTTGTGGCAATTGCACTTGTGGCGGGAGCACTTGTAGCAAGAGTTGTAGAAGGAGCATGTTCACTTTTTCAAGGAAAATGTGTGATAGGACCACTCGTCGCAGGAGTAGCATCTGGAGCACTTGTAGCAAGACTTGTTGCCGAACCACTTGGAGCAAAAAGAGTACTTGGAGCTGGAGCGCTTGTAGCAGGAGCACTTGTATCAGGAGTTGTAGCTGATGAACTTGCCTCAGGAAGTGTGGAAAGACAATATGGAGTAGGAGCACTTGTAGCAGGAGCACTAGCAACAGGAGTGCTTGTTGCAGGAGTACTTGTAGCAGGAGTTGTAGCAGGAGCACATGTCCAAGGAGTACGTGGAGCAGGGGCTCTTGGAGCAGGTGCACTTGTAGCAGGAACATTTGCGGCAGGAGCCATTTTAGCGGAAGTTGTACAAAGAGCACGTATCACTAACTTTCTTGAAAGACTTTGTACGGTTAGAGCACTTCAAGAACAAGCCCTCTTTGAAGGAACAACTCTTGTCGAAGCACTTGTCGCAGGAGCACTTGGAGCAGGAGTACTTGTTGCAGGAGTTGTTGCTGGATCACGTGTAACAGGACCGCTTGGAGCAGGAACACTTACAGCTGGAGCACGTGTTGTAGGAGCACTTTTTGTAGGAGCACTGGGAGCAGGAGGACTTGTAAAAGGAGCACTTGGAGCTGGCGCAATTGAGGCAGGAGTACTAATACCTGGAGTGCTTGGAGTAGGAGCACTTGTAGCGGGAGTTGTAGCAGGAGCACGTGTCGAAGATTCACTTGGAGCTAGAGTACTTGTAGCAGGAGCGCTTGCAGCAGGAGCCCTCGTAGCACAAGTTGAAGCAGGAGGATGTCTTGCTGGAACACTAGTTGCAGGAACGCTTGGAGCAGGAGCACTTGTGGCGGGAGCACGTGTTGCTGGAGCACTCGGAGCAGAAGCACGCGTCGAAGAAACACAAGGAACTGAAGAACTTGAAACAGGAGCACTGGTAGCAGGAGCACTTGGAGGAGGATCACTTGGAGCAGGATTACTAACAAATGAAATCTTTACTAATCCAGACGGAATGCTATTTGGATACGGATATAGAAGTATTCCAGTAGGAACTGTTATGGCTGCTGCTCTCGGGGCTTGTGGCGGAATCTTTGGTGTTCGTCTTTACCACCAAAGATATCATGAACAACCAGACAAGTGACGTGCGATTGGCTTGGTAGCAGTTAATGCAATGAGCATTCTTGATAACAGTAACCATTGTTTGAAACGGAACAATGGTTTTCCATGGGGAAGGTTGTTTTTTCATCACACTTTGTCTGAATGATACAATTCTTTGGAACGATACCAGTGGCGAACAGAATCCACTCCCCCTTGTACTCGGAGAGAGGAAGAGATTCCAAGAAGAGCTGAGGAACATCAGTAAAAAGCCGTTGGAAACGGTAATGAAGCGGGGAGTGTCCCAATTCCAAACTGGTCCTCCAAACACCACAAAATCGAAGTCCAGAATCGAATTCTCTGTCGGCCCGATTTTTATCGCCCCCTTGCTGAATACTCCCTTCGCCATGGACCATACGATTCCAGCAGGCGACTTGTTGTCTGTCGACGTTTTCAACTTCTCGAAAACAATCTTTGTTTTTCGAACCCATAACGAGTGCTTCATTCCTGAATCTGAAGGAATGACCACTTTAATTGCGAGTTCATCCTCTGTACAGAATTCTTCTTGGCCCGGTATATCTTTCCACTGTTTGTCATATTCTATAGACTGTTCTGCTTTCCTGAATTGGCGCTCTGGCCGGCCTGAATCTGTACGAGATAAGGCCCTTGTCATTCAGTCTCTCGTCGCCACTGTGAAGTTCCAACCTGCACTTGATGACTCCCTGGAAGCGAAAGCTGTAATATTTCTCAAATCTGTGACTCCGGAGAATCAAGAATCAGCAGACGCTTTTCTCAGCAGATTTGGTCGAACCGTTGATGAATCTTCGACCAACTTCGTACAGTCCATTGTGGTGCTCCTTTCTCCACCCAGTCAGGCTATCGTCCCAGCAGCAATGAAGATGCTCGGAACTTTGATGGACAATTGTTCAGCGAAAGTCCTTCTTGCCCTCGTCAAAGCTGATCTTATCCCTCAACTCATCATTACTCTCCATCCACTGTCTCTTTCCTTTGCAGAAGCTGTCGATATCCACATCAACCTCATGAAAACCATATGCAACTCTCTCTGGCTCGCAACTCCATTTGGACTGAAACAACTCGAAATTGAAGATGATGACAAACAACAAGCTGTTCACGAGACGGTTCTGAAACAAGTTCTTGTGCCTTCGGAGAAGTATATTTGGCATTCGTGCATGAACCGATTTTCGATCGTCGATGGTGAGCAATCCAAGTCTTTTCTGATCCTCCTCGCCAGACTCCTCCGGATATCTCCGTATTATCAACGGGCAATGGATTTCGTCCTGAATATGCCAGTCATTTTCACGATCCCCAGTGTTCTCACATTCTTCGAGAATGAGACCTCAATCTTGTATTTTCTGTATTTCATGGTGGACGTCCAGCGAAAATGGAACGACCAAAGCGGGAAAGTGCGACCAATGAGGAAGAAAGCACATCGAATGTTGAGAATGGAGGGCATCGAAGATGTGATTGAAGCTAAGCTTGGAAACGACCAATTCACAATCGGTGGAGATCCTGTCGCTGACTCGATCAAATGGAACAACCTGCTGGCCATGAATCTCCTACACCGTGGATAGAAACAGACAAGAAGCAGCGAACCTTTCGAACAGTTTCTGACGTGGTTTAGCCAACGCTGTTTGTTTGATCATTGTCGGCTCTGACATCACCTCATGGTTTCTTTTACCCGAACGATTCGGACTCTCTCGCCAGTCTCACTTCATCAACAACACACTCTCCTTCGCCGCCACTCTCGCACTGCTTCAACTGCTCCATTGGTGAAGGCGATGCGTCGATCGATGGCGACGATTGGTTGGAGTTTGTGTTTGTGTGATTATTCTCTGAAATGGTGCTCTCTTGATGATTCATTGCAATGATGAGATGGGATTTGCGAATCGATCGCACATCGCCCATCATCCTCGACTCTTCGGAAAGACCAAATCACCGAAATGATTTGTCATTCATCCCAACCACTTTCTGTCCATTCGCAAAGAGATGCGGAATTAAGAAAAGAAGCGGAACAGGAGTTGACATCCACACAATGCCTCTCATCCAACTGACACCATCTCTTCCAACTGACACCCTCTCGGGAGGCAGGTGTTCGTGTTTGGTGGTCGCAGAAAAGAAAAGCACGTCCACTCAGCACGTCTTCATCCACGCCAACCACTCCCTCGTCTCACTCCCACTTAAAAAAGAGATGAAAAAAGAAGAAACACAAGAATTCATTCTGCATCACGGAAGTCCTCCTCACTGTCACACTCGATGGAAGAAGAGGGAAAGAATCCCTCATCGCCCCAACCACGTTGAAGGGAGTTCTCACAATCAATGGCTCTCTCCAGCAGCAGGAACAGAGTGACCGACAACACTGGTTGGGATGGTCGACACCTTCGCGTTCCACACCCCAACGTCATTTTTTGTTCCTCCAGAAGAGCCAGAAGATCCCCAAAAAGAAAGAAATGTGGTCAAAAGTTGGTGTCTGCTGAACGTGCGGGTGAGAAGAAGGGGCATTGACACGCCTGTCCATCCCACTCATTCTCGGCTCAACTTGATCCACGTATCTTTCCACGGAACGGGAATGAACACCTCTGCATTGCCAGCTGAAGACGATTGTGAGCCTCGATGTGTTCGCTGGATCTGCGCAGATTGTTACAAAGTGTGGTCTTCGTCGAAGAAGGATGTCTTTCGGGGGCATCTTGTCATCGATGATGGAAACTCGAATCAGTCAAAGAAGACGTTGTGTTGACTGATCCAACTTTTGGTGACACTCATCTTCGCAAATGGTGTGCTGTTTCGCGAGGATTGATCCAACCCAACACAATTGTTGCCGCTCGAACAAGTGTGACCATTTCCGCTTCCAAACCAGACACTTCCATCGACATCTTTCTTCGCCTCTTTGAACTGCCTCCCAACACTTTCGAAAAGGACGAGGCGTCGGGGCATGTGGTGGACGATTGGCAGACAGCATCACCAAAGCCAGTGCGAACAATGACCCAACACCTGTCGTCGATCCTTCTGGCAAACGTGCCAAAGATCGCACTGACACCACAACGAGACTGACTGGTTGTGGACGAGCGGTTGGATCCAAAAATGGAGAAGATGGTTGAGTTCATTGGACGGACAGCATTCTTCCAGACACGAGAGCTTGTGTTCGCGAGCGACGTGATACAGAGGCTGGCGGAAGTGGATGTGGTGTCGGGACAATCGCAGGGGGGAGTGGATTGTGTAGAACAGCAGCATCGGGATCAGGCTCGTTCTTTCGCTGCTGGTTTGGATAAAGATCAACCGCGACGTGGCGATTCGGAGCTCGTGGTGGGCAAAGGCGTTTGGAATTCCGCTGAGCGTGCTCAACAGCTCGGAGGAGTCTGTTCTGGTTCAGCTGAGTGATGAAGTGTCGCCGATGGACATTCGCGTTGCTTTGCTCTTTTGAGAGAGTGTTGGATGTCTACTCGACTTGAAACTACGGCCAGTGAAAATACAGTCTTGATGTGTCTTGATTTCACGTCAATTTCTATTCAATCTCTTGGTTTCAACCTGTTTTCTGACCCATAACAAGTGTATTTGCTCAGATTCCTCAAGAATGACAACATCGGCCGTGAAGATATCCTCCTACTCTGATTCCCCGAACTCAGGTATCTCTTCCCACTGTTTAATATATTCATAAGACTGTTCTGCTTTCTTGAATTGGGACGAAGATCCATTTGAATCTGAATCCGAAAAGGCAGTTGTCTTTCGATCTCTTGTTGCCACAATGAGGTTGCAGCCAGCTCTTGATGACTCTCAGGAAGTGGCAGCCATGAAACTTCTCAAATATGTGACTCATGGGAAGGTTTCATCAGCCGATGCTTTTCTCAACAGCTTTGGGCAAGCTATTGATGAATCTTCGACCTCCTTTGTCGAATCTATTGTGGTGCTCCTTTCCACACCCAGTCAGGCAATCATTAAAGCTGCAATGAAGATGCTCAACAATTTTGTCATATCATGTTCGGACACAGTCGGACTTGCCCTCGTCAAAGCTGATCTGATCCCTCACCTCGTCATAACTCTCAATCTACTGTCTCTTTCCTTCACAGATGCAGTCGATATCCACATCAACGTCATGAGTATCGTCCGCAATTCTCTCTGGTTCGCAACTCCATTTGGACTGAACGAACTCAGAATCGAAGATGGAAATGAACGACATGCTGTTCAGGAGACGGTGTTAATCCAAGTTCTCATTCCTTCCGAGCAGTATATTTGCCATTTGTGTGCAAACCGATTCTTGATCATCGATGGGAACCAATCCGTGGCTTTTCTGAAATTCCTCGCCCGACTCCTCGAAATATGTCCATATTATCAACCAACAATGGATTTTCTTCTTCATATGCAAGTCGTTCTCACGATACAAAGTTGTCTCACATTCTTCGAAAATGATGAATCAATCTATCGGTTTCTGGATGAAATGAGCGATATCCAGCGGAAATGGAACAGAACAAGGGGTGAGGAACGACAGATGTGGAAGATAATCCATCGAATGTTGAGAATGGAGGGCGTCGAAGATGTGGTCGAGGACAAACTGCAAAATGACAAAAGTGGAGACGATGAAGATATTCTTGTTGCCACATCGATTGAATGGAACAACTTGCTGGCCATGAACCTTGCGGAACAGGAATAGATACAGATAAGAACACGCGCACACTTCGAACCGTTTCTGGCTTCTTTTGGACCACAAACACTGTTTGTGTATGATCATTGTCGGCTCTGGCATCTCCTCATGATTTGGTTTGCGGGAACGATTGGGATTCTCTCTCGCCAGTCACCCTCGATTATCACCACTCTCACCTTCTTCGCCGCCACTCTCGCACTGCTCCCACTGCTCCTTTTGAAGGGCGTCGGATGGATGATGACGATTGGTGGGAGTTTGGGTCTCTGGGATTGTTCTCCAAAATGCTGTTCTCTGTTTATGTCCCACCTGGATTGTGGGGGAGATTTTTTCGGAGAGCTGTGCGGAAAATTGTGCGGATCCACAAAACTTGACGTGAGTACCTCATTGTCAGCATTCCTGCCTTGCCTCACTTGTTCATTCGTTAATCTTCGACGATTTCTTTCTTCAATTCTTTTTATCTCGTTCACAAGCTCCTTCATCATTCATGATTTGGCTCAGTCTTGGTTGACTCTTTTTTATTGTCCCATTTGGATGCCTGTTTCATCTCATTCTCTTTCTTTCACAATTTGCTCGAACCCATAACGAGTGACTGAACTCAGATTTCTCGAGAATGACAACATCAGACGAGAATATATCCTCCTACTCTGATTCCCCGAACTCTGGTATCTCTTCACACAACTTTTTATGTCCTCCAGACTGTTCTGCTTTCTTGAATTGGGACGAAAACCCATTTACGGCTGAATCCGAAAAGGCAGTTGTCTTTCGATCTCTTGTTGCCACAATGAGGTTGCAGCCTGCACTTGATGACTCTCAGGAAGTGGCAGCCCTGAAACTTCTCAAATATGTGACTCAGGTGAATGTTTCATCAGCCGATGCTTTTCTCGACAGCTTTGGGCAAGCTATTGATGATTCTTCAACCACCTTTGTCGAGTCTGTTGTGATACTCATTTCTTCACCTAGTCAGGCAATCATTGAAGCTGCAATGAAGATGCTCGAAACCCTGATCAAAACCTGTTCGAAGAAAATCCGACTTGCCCTCGTCAAAGCTGATCTGATGCATCAACTCATCATTACTCTCCATCCACTGTCTCTTTCCTTTGCAGAAGCAGTCGATATCCACATCAATCTCTTGAATATCATCATTGACACTTCTGTCACCATCGCAACACCGGATGGTCTCGCAGAACTCAAAATTAAAGATGGGAATGGACAGCAATATGATCCCGAGACGGTTCTGAAGCAAGTTCTCGCACATTCTGAGAAGTACATTTGGCATTTGTGCGTGGGCCGCTATTCGATCGTCGATGGGAAGCAATCCAAAAGTTTTCTGACATTACTCGCCCGAATCTTCCAAATATGTCCTTATGATCAACCGACAATGGACTTTGTTCTGAATACGCCTGTCTTTCTCACGATCCCAAGTTGTCTGACATTCTTCGATAACGAGGTCACAATCTCCCCTTTTCTGGATTGTATGAATGATGCCCAGCGGGAATGGAACAAAAAAGGCGGATACGTGCGACAGATGGGAAAGATAATGCATCGAATGTTGAGAATGGAGGGCATCGAAGATGTGATTGAGGAAAAGCTGCAAAACGATAAAAATACCCTTTTCGGAAGATGGACTGTTACCGCCTCGATTGACTGGAACGGACTGCAGGGCTTAAACCGTCCAGGGTTTTGGTAGAAACAGGGAAGAACCAGCGAACGTTTCGAACAGCTTGTGCATACTATGGAACAACAAACACTGTCAGTGCGTGTGATCTTTGTGGGCTCTGGCATCACATCATGGTTTGCCCAAAAGATTGAGATTTTCTCTCGCCAGTCTCGCTCGATGGTCACCACACTCTCCTTCCTACGCCACTGCATTCGCCCTGCTTCAACGGCTCGTTTGTGGAAGTCAATGCGTCGATGGATGGATGGATGGTGACGATTGCTGGCCGTTTCTGTTTGCGTGATTGGTTCTGATTGTACTCCGAAATGGAGCTCTCTTCATGATTCTCTGCAATCGTGAGATGGGATTTGAGAATCGATCACACATCGCCCATCATCCTCAACTCTTCGGAAAGACAGAAGAGACAAAGCACGTCTTCATCCACACCAAGCAATTCCCTTCACTGTCCCTCACCACCCACGCCCTCCCTCTCTCCTCTGCCTTTCCCTCACCACCCACACCCTCCCACTCCCCTCTGCCTCTCCCTCACCACCCACGCCCTCCCTCTCTCCTCTGCCTTTCCCTCACCACCCACGCCCTCCCACTCCCCTCTGCCTCTCTCTCTCCACCCACACCCTCCCACTCCCCTCTACCTCTCCCTCACCACCCACACCCTCCCACTCCCCTCTGCCTCTCCCTCACCACCCACACCCTCCCACTCCCTCTGCCTCCCTCACCACCCACACCCTCCACTCCCCTCTGCCTCTCCCTCTCCACCCACACCCTCCCTCTCTCCTCTGCCTCTCCCTCACCACCCACGCCCTCCCTCTCTCCTCTGCCTCTCCCTCTCCACCCACACCCTCCCACTCCCCTCTGCCTCTCCCTCACCACCCACACCCTCCCACTCCCCTCTACCTCTCCCTCACCACCCACACCCTCCCACTCCCCTCTGCCTCTCCCTCACCACCAACACCCTCCCTCTCCCCTCTGCCTCTCCCTCACCACCAACACCCTCCCTCTCCCCTCTGCCTCTCCCTCACCAAGCTCGGTGTTATGCGTACTGGTATCTGTTCATTCGAAGCAAACACGCTGTACTCGCCTCGACTGTCTTCCTCATTCGCTTTTTCCTCTCCAGACTTGTTCGCACGTGAGTGAATGAAACGGAATGTGGACGAAGAGGAGAAGGGGAGAGGAGACCGAAGAAACAAGTCGATGAGAATTGATGGGACACCTTCGACGAATTGAGATGGCGAGAGTCGGAGGAGTGGAAGGGTGAGATGGAGGAAGAAGAGGAGAAAGACAGGCGACAGCAGACGAATTGAAAAGGCGAGAGAAAGACGAGGAAGAGCGGCAGAGCCACTCGAAGTGGGTGGATGGTGGGCAAGCAGAACGGATCCTCGAGACATGGATGTGAGGAAGAGAAGCAAGACGAGTGAGAAGAGGCTGAAGAAGCTAAGTGGAGGAAGTCCACGACTCCACTCCCGCACATCTGTCCGCCTGTCTCCGCCGTGGCAGACGAAGCTCGGCGTCGCTTCTCGTCGCTCTCGCCAACAACACCTCAACTGACGACACACTGTCACCTCACACTTCGCCAAACCAACCCCAACCGCACTCGAGAGAAGGGCGAGATTGCTGTTGGCTGACTTCAGCTAAACCAACACAAGCCAGTCCAGCGGTGTGCGGAAGATCAGACCGACAGAACACCGACACCGCTGACCTCGCGGCTTCCCACGTCGTCTCCACAGTCGCCGCGATTCTGGCGGACACACATCACATCGTCGCCTTCGCTGACTCCATGCATCGGTGCTGTCTCGTGACACCAAGAACAGCTGGCGACACTGAAGTCCCTGTTGACAGCGCGAGAGTGGAGCCTGATATTGCAGAGGTTGTTGAGAGTGACGAGTGGAGACGGGGATGGGACGAAGGAGGAGTTGGTTGCGTCCCGAGTGAGGAAATGGAGGACAGGGATCGAAAAGGAGATGAAGAGATGAGAGTGGGAGGGGAGGAAAAGATATGATTGATTGAGGTCTTAGATCCTCTGACTCGTTTCCACTGTCCTGTTTCATGTGTGATTCACTTGTTCATCGAATTTGTTCTTGTTTCACTTCGATCAATATTTCTTTATTTCTATCAGTATTCAAAGTGATCGTCCCTTCTTTCTATGTCAAAATCAGTGTGGAATTCTCTTCATGACACTTCCTGACCCATTTTGAGACTCATTTCTGTCTGTCAATCTGAATGAGGAATTTAAGTCCAGATCCGGACACCTCTCTTGACAATACATGTTCTGATTTGTCTTCCTCTCATTTACCATTCTCAACAGATTGTTCTCCGTTCCTGAATTGGAACGAAGCTCGACTTGAATCTGAAGACGAAAGGGTCATTGTATTTCAATCTCTCGTTGCCACTGTGAAGTCCAAACCTGCACTCGATGACTCCCTGGAAGCTAAAGCTATAACCTTTATGGAATCTCTGTCTTGTGAGAATAGAAAATCAGCAGATGCTTTTCTCGGCAGCCTTGCATCGTTCTCTGATGATTCATTGACCAACTTCGTACAGTCCATTATGGTGCTCATTTCCTCACCCAGTCAGGTCATTACCTCAACATCAATCAAGATGCTCGGCAATCTGATCTATCGCAGTTCAACGAAAAACATTCTACTCCTCGTAAAAGCTGATCTGATCCCTCAAATATACTGGCCTGACCGGGGGTGACCGGTCACTTTTTCCCAAAAAGTACTGACGGTCAGTGACCGAGAGTTTTCGAAATATGGGTGACAGTTGATCAAAGGACCTTCAAGAAATTATCCTCAAATCGACATATCTCTACTCATTGATCCTCTTTGGAAGCTATTCTCTCATAGTTGAACATTTTTTGTGTAAAAATTCTGATTTATATCAAAATTCTTCAGCATTCATTCTGAAAAACAAGTCAGACAGAGATCGGCCCAGAATCATGTTCATTTTTCTCAGACAACTCATTTGGGTCTGATGAAGCAACATTGTTGGACTCTCTGCTTACCCAATCGTCATTTCAATACCTATGATTTCGTGAAAGTTCGATTGGCGACAAGCTTGTGCTTGAAAATGCTCGAGGACATTTTCACGCACCAGAAGAGAATGTTGAGGCAGATGAGAAGAACCAGCAAGAAAAGAAAGAAGAAGCGAAACATGAAACAAATCCGTCCCCGATCGATTCACCCATGATGGACGAAGACGGTGAGAAAAACAAGCCGAAATTCACCGAAGAAGTACTCAAAGTGATGCTGATTATTGAACGCCAAAAGAAGCCAAAACAATCTGAAATAATCTCTGTTTGTGGTAGTGTGAAAGGAAGAACAGTAGCGGAGGTGATCGAAGAGACAGTCATCCGATCGAAACATTCGACGAAGAAGACATGGAAGACAAAGACATTGCTGCCCTCAAACTGTTCTGCCTCTCCCACATCACTCTGGCCATCAACAAAATCTCGAAGCGCGGTCTGAAAGTGTGTGTTGTCCCGCTGATGATAAACAGGTTCTTACGACAGTGGATCTGTCTCAAAATCAAGAAAAGACGAGAAAGGGAACATCTGTCTTTGCAACGCCTTTTGTCTTCGTTGATTTTGGAGACTGGAAATGATGGACATAGTCACCCAATCAGAGTCTTCGATGCGATCAGCAGAATTTGAGAGATCATCTTTCTTTCGTCACTGGTCTTGCCAAAATGTTCAATCAACCATCAGATATCCTCATATTGACCACAAATTTTCACACAAATCTCATCCTTCAATGGAAACAACTCAGAATGTCCAACTTCTCTGTTATATCAACATCGCTTCTCCTGTCTGTCTCTTTCACGAAACAAATATTGCAGACAGTTCACTTCGCTCATAGACAAGTTTGGTAAACTTTGGTCTTCTTATTCAGTCAGATCTTCTTGAAGCACAGAGTGTGTAGGATCATTTTCAACCGATCGGCACAGATTCTCCACAAATCGAAGCATAATCAATCACTCCGCACATTCATCATCACGTTATGATGCACTTTCCAACAAATTGACAATATCCGTTCGTTCAGACACGGCTCGTTTCATAGCAAGACTAGATTTGCTGCATCACTCATTTACGCTGTTTGATACAGCTGAACAATCAGTGAACGCGGCGCTGGATTACTGCTTCCGAGTTATACTTGAATATCCTCTGGATAAATCTCCACCATCTGTCAAATTGATCCTTTGCATCTCACCTGAGTGAAAGTCACAATGAAGCATCTTCCTCCCTCTCAGACAAAGAAAAACACTGAATCAAATACGTCAACAATCTAATTTTTGTTGGTGGAGGAGAAGCACCTGCAACATGCACACATTCATCCACTAACCTGATCGCTCACCCACGTTCCTTTCCGCCCGATCTCAACGGATTCATCTTGCTTCGTGCATGCTTTTATCGATGGAGATACTGAGAAGGCAGTTTATATAACAATCAGACAATCTACAAGACCTCTGGACTCAGCCCGATTTCAGCTCCATCTTCTGCGTTCGTAGATCACTGCCACTGAAACCGATGCGCCCAGGAACAGCGCAAAGGAGAGCGATTGTAGATGAAGATTAAATTGAGGAAATCATACAGCTAGTGAGGGGGTGGAGTCGACTGGTTCGACATAGCATGGTGCTCGCTCACATCATCATTTCGGACTTGTTGATCGAGTCAGGGAGATGTGCCGTTCAATATTCAATCGTATTCATCCTCATTGTGTCATGTTGCATTCATGTTGAATTCTGCAAACCCAACTTTGGAAATCATTTGATATCGAGAACTGTGACTGAAGTTATTAATCTGTCTACCCTCTTTTTGGTATCCTCCCATCCTAGCGGAAGTCATAATGTCAGAATTTTGAGTCAATTCACAATCGAAAGTTGATCGAGCCCTTAGAAGAGAAGCGAGGTGACACTGACCGAGTCGAAAGGCTCGGTCAGGCCAGTATACCCTCAAATCATCAATACTCTCAATCCAGTGTCTCTTTCATTTTCAGAAGCAGTCGATATCCACATCAACGTCATGAAAATCCTCATCACGTCTCTCTGGCTCCAAACTCCATTTGGACTGCAATACCTCGGGATGAAAGGTGGTGACGAACAACAGACTATTCGTGAGATGATATTTCAGCGAGTGTTGACACCATCGGAGAAGTATATTTCGCATTTGTGCGTGAATCGCTTTTCACTCATCGATGGAGACCAATCCAAATCTTTTCTGATCCTCCTCACCTACATTCTCGAAATATGTCCTTCTTATCAACCACCGATGAATGTTGTTCTTCGTACCCCACTCACTGTCACAATTCCAGGTTGTTTCACATTCTTTGACATAGATCTCACAATCTCAAATTTTCTGGGTCACATGATCCAGGTACAACATGAATGGAACGAAGCAAGGGGAGGAGTGCGATATATGTCAAAGACAGTGCATCGAATGTTGAGGATGGAGGGCATCGAAGAAGTGATGGAGGAAAAGCTCCAAAATGATCAAAACGAATACTTTGGAAGCCGTATTGTTGATTTTTCGATCAGATGGAACAACTATCATGGAATGAACCTTCCAGAGCGTTGATAAAAACAGGCAGGAACCAGCGAACGTTTCGAACTGTTTCCAACTCCTTTTGGACAACACACTGTTTGCACGGGATCCTTGTGGGCACTGGCATCACCTCATGGTTTGCCCAACTGATTGGGATTCTCTCGCCGGTCTTGCTTGATTATCACCACACTCGCCCTGCTCCCACTGCTCCTTTGTGGAGCTCTCTTGATGCACACCCACGAAGTCCTGAAGACCCTCAAACAATTCGGAAAATGAACATGAAGGCACAGTTTTCCACGCTCTTCCATCGAACTCTACGATCAGAAAGAATTGAACCTTCTCCGCCATCAGAGGAGCCCAGCAAGAACCTGCGAAGACTCGACCGCGACCGCGCCGTTCACTTTGATCATCCAGACAGCCTGATCGGTGGGCTTTGGGTCTCGTCTTTCCCAACTCCTCCGAATCAGTCCCTTCCACCATCCCTCTCGCTGCTGTTTGTGCCCTGCCCATCTTCCTTACTTGGCCAGGACTCAACCTCAGAATCGGACATGTCGATAGAAGCTTCTGTTGTGACAGAATCAGGATGGAGTGAGCTCGGGATCTGGACAGTCAGGAACAATTCGAGTTGGGGCAGATCCATCTTCGAAAGATGAGAATGGAAGACTTTGGAAGGCACACTCGAAGGAGGGCTGCTTAAGGATCCGAAAGGAGGTAGGAAGGAGGAATTGTGCAGAAGACGATCGTGTTGAGCCACTCGGTTGGACTGAACGTTCGACAGTTTGGTTGGATGACGACAGTGGCCAGCCAAGTTCCATCGTGGTCGACACCCGCTTCTGATCGCTTGGCATGTCTCGTGAGTGCCGTCACGTCTTCATGAGGACCCGACGTCGTTGATTGGATGGACTTCCCCTTCTCAGCACATTGCCTCTTCTGCGGTGTGTGATGTGACAGAGTCGATCTCTCGCACGCTTTTCCGCCTCTCCCGCTCTCTTTCGTCGCTCTTCCTCTCTGCTCTCGAACGATGAGCCACTCATGCTCTGAGAGATCGACGAGACTGAACGAGACGAAAAAATCACAGAGAGTGTCGGGAAGCCTTGACTCAAAGGAGCAGAATGGACGAGCACTTGCGAACACTGACTGCCAGCCATGAAGTTCGTCGTTAATATGCCAGTCGCTCTCTCGCTCCCAAGTTGTCTCACGATCTTCGAAACTGATGAATCAATGTATTATATTCTGGTTGAAATCAACGATCTTCAGCGGGGGTGGAACAGAGAAAGGGGAGAAGAGCGACAGCAGTGGAATAAAGTGCATCTAATGTTGAGAATAGAGGGGTATTGTGATATGATTGAAGCAAAGCTGGGACACGACAAACAGATCTATCTGGGACCACTTATTGTTGCCCGATCGATTCAATGGAACAATCTGCTGGGCATGAACGTTCCACAACCGGGGCTTTGGTAGAAACAGACAAGAACCAGCGAACATTCCGAACCGTTCTGCCTTCCTTTGGATAACAAACACTGTTTGTGTGTGATCTTTGTCGGCTCTCGAGTGATGATCTCTCAAATGGTGTTCATTTTATGATTGATTGCAATGATGAGATGGGATTCCGAATCGACCCCATGTTTCCCGTTATCCAAGACACTTCGGAGAGACGGAAGACCCAAAATACTTCATTGCGCATCAAGGAAGCCCTCCCCGCTCTCCCACTCGAACAAGTCTCTCTCAAAGTTGAACAATCTCAGAGTCGAACGCTGTTCGTTGGATTGACTTGCACTGATCCTCCGAATGTCACTTCGTTCTCAACCAACAGAATATAGTTTATCGGCTTCCTCTTCTTTCTTGAATTGTCTGACTCTTCGTTGAAGAACGAATCTCTGGAAAACATCATCGATGTTCGCTTTATAACAGCGAAGAATCCACCAACGATGAATTAACGGATCAATCTCTTCCTTTTGGACGTCTGTTTCATCTCAATATCCTTATTTCGCACTTTCGTTTTCACCCATAACGAGTGACATTTCTCGAACTCACGAATAATGAACACGAGAATCAATACAACAGCAACATCCTCAGCTACGACACGCTCGGACTTGTCCTCCCCTGATTTTCCATATTCTGTAGACTTTTCTGCTTTCCTGAATTGGAGCAATGATCGACATGATTCTGAACGAGATAAGGCCCTTATCTTTCGGTCTCTCGTCGCCACTGTGAAGATGCAGCCTCTATTTAATGTCTCTCTGGAAGCTAAGGCCGTACAGTTTCTGGAATCTGTGACTAAAATGTGTCGATGGTCAGCAACTGCTTTTCTCAACAGCTTTGAGCAAACTGCTGATAATTATTTAGCGGACTTCGTCCAATTGATTGTGGTGCTCATTTCTTCACCCAATCAGGCAATCAATAAAGCTGCAATGGAGATGCTCGATTCTCTGATCTTGTGGTGTTCTGCAAAACTCCGACTTGCCCTCGTCAAAGCTGATCTAATTCCTCACCTCATCGTTACTCTCCATCCACTGTCACTTTCATTCACCAATGCTGTCGATATCCACATCAAACTAATGAGAATCGTCCGGACCTCTGTCACCGTCGCAACACCGGATGGTCTCTCACAACTCGAAGTTAAAGATGGGAATGGACAGCAATATGATCCCGAGACGGTTTTGAAGCAAGTTCTCGCCCCTTCGGAGAAGTACATTTGGCATTTGTGCGTGAACCACTTTTCGATCATCGATCGTGAGCAATCCAGAGATTTCCTGCTACTACTCACTCGAATCCTCCAAATATGTCCTTCTTATCAACCGACACTGGAATTCGTTCTTCATATGCCAGTCTTCCTCACGACTCCAAGATGTCTCGCATTCTTCGAAGATGATTACTCAATATATTGGTTTATGTCATCGATGGTCGATATCCAGCGGAAATGGAACGAAATAAGGGGTGAGGAACGACAGACGTCAAAGACAGTGAATCGAATGTTGAGAATGGAGGGCATTGAAGATGCGATTGAAGCAAAGCTGCTAAATGACGAAAACTCACTTATCGGAAGATTGACTGTTCCAGCCTGGATTGGATGGACCAAGTTGCAGGGCATGAACCTTCCGGAACGGGCATAGACACAGACAAGAACCAAGAACACATACTATCAGTTTCTGGCTTCTTTTGGACGACAAACACAATTTGTGTGTGATCTTTGTCGGCGCTGGCATCCCCGCTTGGTTTCGTTTGCCCGAATGATTATTGGTCTCGCTCGCTCATCAGCTGACCGTTCCGACGCCGATTCGGAAAGATCAGGAGATGTCGTCGCCCAATTCCTGGTCGTTCTCGATCGCTGCTCCGTCAACGCCCTCCCTCTCACCTCTGCCTCTCCCTCTCCACCCACACCCTCCCACTCCCCTCTGCCTCTCCCACTCCACCCACACCCTCCCACTCCCCTCTGCCTCTCCCACTCCACCCACACCCTCCCACCTCTGCCTCTCCCACTCCACCCACACCTCCCACTCCCTCTGCCTCTCCCACTCCACCCACACCCTCCCACTCCCCTCCGCCCTCCTACCCACCCACACCCTCCCACCCCTGCCTCTCCCTCACCTCACCCACACCTCCCACTCCCTCTGCCTCCCACTCCACCCACACCCTCCCACTCCCCTCTGCCTCTCCCACTCCACCCACACCTCCCACCCCCTCTGCCTCTCCCTCCACCCACGCCCTCCCACTCCCTCTGCCTCTCCCTCCCCACCCACACCTCCTGCCCCTCTGCCTCTCCTCCCCCCACCCACACCCTCCCACTCCCTCTGCCTCTCCCCTCCCACCCACACCCTCCCACCCTCTGCCTCTCCCTCCCCACCCACACCCTCCCTCCCACCCCTCTGCCCTCCCTCCCCACCCACACCCTCCCACTCCCTCTGCCTCTCCCTCACCACCCACACCTCCCACTCCCCCGCCCCCTCCCCCCTCCCCCACCCACACCCTCCCGCCCTCCGCCTCCTCCCACTCCACCCACACCCTCCCACTCCCCCTGCCCTCCCTCACCACCCACACCCTCCCACTCCCCTCCGCTCTCCCTCACCACCCACACCCTCCCACTCCCTCCGCTCTCTCCCTCACCACCCACACTCCCCTCCCACTCCCCTCTGCCTCTCCCTCACCACCCACACTCCCCTCCCACTCCCCTCTGCTCTCCCTCTCCACCCACACCTCCCACTCCCTCCTCTCTGCCTCTCTCCCTCACCACCCACACCCTCCCACTCCCTCTGCCTCTCCCTCACCCACACCCTCCCACCCCTGCCTCTCCCTCCCCCCCACCCACACCCTCCCACTCCCTCTGCCTCCCCTCACCACCCACACCTCCCACTCTCTCCCCTCACCACCCACACCCTCCCTCCCCTGCCTCCTCACCACCCACACCCTCCCTCCCCTCTGCCTCTCCCTCACCACCCACACCCTCCCACTCCCTCTGCCTCTCCCACTCCACCCACACCCTCCCACTCCCCTCTGCCTCTCCCACTCCACCCACACCCTCCCACTCCCCTCCGCTCTCCCTCACCACCCACACCCTCCCACCCCCTCTCCTGCCTCCCCCTCACTACCCACACCCTCCCACCCCCTGCCTCTCCCACTCCACCCACACCCTCCCACTCCCCTCTGCCTCCCCACTCCACCCACACCTCCCACTCCCCTCTGCCTCCCACTCCACCAACACCCTCCCACTCCCCTCTGCCTCTCCCTCACCACCCACACCCTCCCTCTCCCCTCTGCCTCTCCCTCACCACCCACACCCTCCCACTCCCTCTGCCTCTCCCCCCACCACACTCGTTGTTCCGCGTGGTGGCTGCTGTTCGTTTGATGCAAGAGCAATGCTCGACTCGACCGTCTTCCTCCTTCGCTTTGTATGTCTTGTCGTCGAATTCTTCGCCCTTCCCTCCTCTCTTCCTTCGTCATGGAAGATTCCATTCCAAACTGGAATACGAGTGAAAGAATGTGGAGAAATGAGGACAAAGAGGGGAAGGGGAGGGCAGACAGAAGAAACAAGTCGATGAGAAACGACAGGACACCTTCGACGAATTGAGATGGCGAGAGTCGGAGGAGTGGAAGGGTGGGATGGAGGAAGAAGAGGAGAAAGGCAGGCGACAGCAGACGAATTGAGAAGGCGAGAGGAAGACCAGGAAGAGCGGCAGAGACACTCGAAGTGGGTGGATGGTGGACAAGCAGAACGGATCCCCAGACATGGATGTGAGGGAGAGAAGCAAGAAGAGTGAAAAGAGGCAGAAGAGGCGAAGTGAAATCAGTTCACGACTCCCCTCCCGCACACCTCTCCACCTGTCTCCACCACGGATGACGAAACTCGGCATCGCTTCTCATCGCTCTCGCCGACAATACACCAACTGATGACCAGCTGCCATCTCACTCTTCACCAAAACCAACCCCAACCGCACTCGAGGGGTGGCCGAGATTGCCGTTGGCTGACTTCAGCTGAACCAACACAAGCCAGTACAGCGGTGTGCAAACCGATCAACAGAACACCGACACCGCTGGCCTCGCGACTTGCCACGTCGTCTCCGCAGTCGCCGCGATTCTGGCTGGACACATGACATTGTCGCATTCGCTGACTCCATGCATCGGTACTGTCTCGTGACACCAAGAACAGCTGGCGACACTGAAGTCCCTGTTGACAGCGCGAGTGTGGAGCCTGAGATTGGCGCTGGCGGTTCAGAGTGAAAAGTGATGAGGGGGACGGGACGAAGGAAGAGCTGGTTGCGTCTCCGACTGATGAAATGGAGGTCAGGGATCAAAAAGGAGAGGAAGAGATGAGGGTGGGAGGGGGATAAGAGATGATTGAGTGAGGTCTTAGATCCTATGACTCGTTTCCCCTGTCCTGTTTCGTGGTTGGTTCACTCGTTCATCGCGTTTGTTCTTGTTTCACTTCGATCAATATTTCTTTATTTCTATCAGTGTTCAAAGTGTTCGTCCCTACTTTCTTTGTCAAAATCAGAATGGAATTCTCTTCGTGACAATTCCTGACCCATTTTGAGACCCATTTCTGCCTGTCAATCTGAATGACAATTTTAAATCCAGATCCGGACACCTCTCTTGACAATACATGTTCTGGTTTGTCTTCATCTCATTTACCATTCTCAACAGATTGTTCTCCGTTCCTGAATTGGGATGGAGAGACTTTTCCCTCTGAACATAAACAAGGAGTTCTCTTTCAGTCTCTCGTTGCCACCATTAAGTCCCAACCTGCACTTAATGACTCGCTGGAAGCGAAAGCCGTCCAATTTCTGGAATCTATGACTCAAATTTGTCGATGGTCACCAACTGCTTTTCTCAGCGACCTTTGGCTAACCACTGATGAAGATTTGACAGACTTCGTCCAATCGATTGTGGTACTCATTTCTTCGCCCAGTCAGGTCCTCACCACTACAGCAATGAAAATGGTCGGTAAAGTGATAATTACCTCTTCAGCCCAAGTCCGCCTTGCCTTCGTCAAAGCTGGTCTTATCCCTCAAATCGTCATCACTCACAATCCATTGTCTATTTCATTCACCAAGGCAGTCGATATCCACATCCATCTCTTGAATATCATCCGTTTCAACCTCTCACTCTCAACTCCCTTTTCACTGAACCAATTCGGAATGAATTGTGACTATGAACAAAAAACTGTACATGAGACGGTTCTGAAGCAAGTTCTCATTCCTTCGAAGCAGTATATTTGGCATTTGTGCGTGAATCGCTATTCAATCGTCGATTTTGAGCAATCCAAGTCTTTTCTGATACTACTCACCCGAATCCTCGAAATATGTCCTTCTTATCAACCGACAATGGATTTCGTCGTTAATATACCCGTCGTTCTCACGATATCAAGTTGTCTCACATTCTTCGAATATGATTACTCAGTCTATTGGTTTCTGGTTGAAATCAACTGTAGTCAGCAGAAGTGGAACGATCAAAGCGGGAAAGAGCCGCAGCAGTGGAATAAAGTGCTTGGAATGTTGAGAAAGGAAGGCATCGAAGATGTGATTGAGGAAAAGCTGCGAAACGACACAAAAATCGTTATCGGACAGTATATAGTTTCCCGATCGATTGAATGGAACAACCAGTTGGGCATGAACCTTCCAGAAGAGGAATAGAATCAAACAGGAACAAGCGATCCTTCCGAGCTGTTTCTGACTTCTTTTGCACAACACACACTGTTTGTGTGAACTAGTTTCCGACTATATTGTGTGTGAAGAGTTTCCAGAAACACCAACGATACCATTCCATTGCGTGACGACCAATTGTCACCAAACATGCCGTCCAGCCAAGCCAAACCAGACAACAAGAATATGTGCGACATTCTCAGTGACAATTCAACAATACCTCAATCAGAAACTGGAACAGCAAGCCGAACAGGACAATAATCACAGAAAACCACCACTTCATATTCACACGGTCATCCTGTCCATTTGAAGCCGAAACAAACACTACCGCAGTCGGTACTTCAGAGAGTGTATTTATTACCTTTAGAAAAACTGGGTTCAGGCAATCAAAAAGAAACAGAGAAGAAAGTCGGCCAAAAGATAAGACGCCGAAACTATCTCCACAAACACATAATCCAAGGCCCACTCAGCCCTCCCCAACATTGAGTGTCGGTTGGGCATCTCTGCCCCCACACAGGACCACAAGAAGGTTCGCCACCATTTGGGCCTTCCGATCGGGTGTAAACACAATCTTGCCCTCATCTTCGATCTGCGCCAGTGCCGTGTGCACCATTCCAACCGCGCCCTCCACAATCTTCTGTCTTGCTGCAACCACCGCAACCGCCTGTTGGCGTTGGAGCATCGCCGCTGCTATTTCGTGTGCGTAGCTCAGCTGGCTGATCCGAGCCTCCAGCACTTCTATTCCCGCGATCTCCACTCTTTCCTGGATTTCTTTCTGCAGCTGCATTGATATCTGGACGCTGCTTCCTCGGAGTGACATCTCCTCCCCTTCGTCGCTCACGTCGTATGGGAACTGGCGAGCAACATTCCGAATCGCCGAGTCAGCCACGGTGGACAAATATTCGGACGAGTTGTTGACGGAGAAGGCAGCCTTTGCGGTGTTCACAATTCGCCAGACAACAATCACTCCAATTTCGATTGGGTTCCCCAAAACATCATTCACCTTGAGCTTGTTGTTTTCGAGAGTCGTTGCCTTCAGACTGAACGATCGATGGGTCGAGATGAGCGGGTTCATCCAGAAATAGCCCGCTTTGATCAGCGTCCCGTAATACTTCCCGCAGAGCATGTACACTCGGCCATTGTTCGGCTGATTCGTCACAAACCCATTCATCAAGAAGAAAGCGACAAAGGCGCACGCGAGCCCGATGAAGACTCCGTACCACCAGAAGAGCGCGAAAACGACGATCATTGCGGTTCCTGCAAGCATTAGGAGCCAGGCGACAATACACATGATGCCTGCGTTCATTGGGTTGAGAAAGTGCTCGGCGATGTCTTGTGCAATCGATGGGTAGGCTGGAGGGAGATCGTGTTGGATTGTCATCGGTTGCATCTCTTTCTGGTCAGCTGTGTCCGTGGGTGGTTTGGAGGTGCCTTGAACTTGGTCTGTTAAGTGGATTGGACACTGTCCAGTGTTGGACTGGACAGTTGACCTCGATTGGACACACATTTTTCATCTTGTTCATTTCATCCTTAAAGCACTTCTTCGTTCAATTTGACATAGATTTGACAATAATAACACGAAAAAGAGTGAAATTGCTTGAATCGGAGTCACTACTATGAGGAGGAATCATCGGCTTGATCCACCCATGATTGGACACCATTGGACACCATTGGACAATTCGATGGCAGCTTGTTTCTGAGGTCTCCTCAATTAGTGCATCCCGTTTATTGAGGTTTTGACGAGTCGGCCAAATTGGACTGTCCAATTGACACCTATTAAGGGATTGAGTTACATCCTCATCTCAATTACGGTTTGATGTTCACATGTCTCTCTCACTTTTTTTGAATACTAGGCGACTTCGTCTCGGGTTTGAAATACCATGGGGTCATAAATCGCGACGCAAAGTCAACAGATCTAGAATTCATTCATTCCTCCCCAGACACAACATCTCTCACCCCACGATTGATTTCACCATCGAATCTCTATGCTTGAACTCAAATGTGTGAATTTCTCATTCTGAATTCTTCTTTTATTCCTTTCTGTTCCAGCCTTCGTTTCGCACCCTTTCCTCCAAGTTCTGCCTCGATGATAAGTGACTTTTTCACTGGTGAGATCAACATACTTGAGTTTCTTCACTTTGTGATGTGGAATCCGATATTCTCTGTATTCATGTAGCTTCTGCGGCAATGTCAATCGTTGGGATGATCTGTGCGATCATTCATATCTTCCCTGTTGTCTTAATCAATGTTTGTTTGCTTCTTCTGCTCATTCTTTTAATTCTTCTCTTCTCATAGCAACTGAGATTCATTGCATGATTACTCCTCACAATGTGGGGGAGTGAGTTCTTGTTCATTGGAATATGAATCTCTGCTGCTCGTATGCGCAGATTCATCATCTACAGTATGTTCTCTCTCATGTTTTTCCTCATCTTCCAGATATATTTGTCCAAACGCATTGGTGAGCACTGACCTACTCGATCACCATTGATTTAGTTCTGGACACGCCTCTGCTCCTGTTTGGAATCATCCGCATATTTCCAAAGAATTGCTGTCAAATGCAAGAATTTGTATTCTGGATACCTTGACGGATATTCACAGCAATTGTGATGATTCTTGGTATCATGTTTAGCTCCACTCTCAACCACACCCAAGCCCTCATCTCCACAAGTATCAACACTGTGTGTGCTCGAACCAATCCATCAGAGAAGTACCGCGTAACTGTCTTGGCGGAATCGAAAAGGCTGTCTGTGACTCATCGAACTATTTCTCCAAGCAGTTGGGCTACTGCGGCACAACTCTTCTAACTTCGGGAAACTCGGTGTCGATGATGATTCTGTTCACCACTGTGGTTGATAGTCGGGTCAGTATGTCTTTTTGAACGTGATTGTTGTTGACACCTCCGGATGTCCACATTTCTCTTGTTTGTCATTCCGCATGCCTCATTCATTTTCCTTTATCTCATTCCAGTTCTTTCCCCGTGTTGGTTATCTGCATCACTCCTCATCGCACATGTTACGATTGTGACTGCCCAGCACGTCGTTCACAGGAAAATACAGATGAATAAACTGCAGCGGCGTTTTTATATTCATGGGAGGAAAGGAACATATCGGCCCAACTGACAAGATATGGGTCAATATTTTTGACATCATAGAAAAGTTCGAGATCACCCCTTCAAAACCTCCTCTCCGCATTCTTTTTTTCAAATTTGCTGTTAAATCTCAAATAGCTCTTTCTCACCTCCATGAACTGATTACATGTGTTTTTTTCGATCTATTCATACCAGTAGACAAATTGGAGGTGTATTACAAAATAATATGGGTTGATCGTCATTTGGTGGACTATGTACCGTCTACCATCTTCCTCACTACACTGGATGTGGTGTTCCGGGTGAACGTCTCCTTCACCACCATATAACCTCTTCTCTCATTCTCTCTCTCTTCTGTTTTCCCTCTCTTCGCACGATTTTGAAGCTTGGATGAATGATTTCAGTTTTATTCACTTTTGGTGGTGTATTATCTCAAACAAGTGATTTTTCTTTAGTTTGTTTTCTCAAGAAAGTGTTAATTGTGAGTTGAAAACAACAAGATTCATAGAAGACACAATTAAGATGGAAAGTGCTGATGAGAGAAAAGAGTGGAGGGAGGCGGAGGCTCGAGGAGGTGAGTTTGGATGTCGCAGAAGGAAAAAAGGGAGTCTATCGGAAGGAGGTGAGTGGAGGACGAGGGAGGCAAGTAGAGGTGAGTGGAGTGTGTGGTGGCGATGGGGAGCGAAGCGGAATGTTTGGTGGCGATGGGGAGCGAAGCGGAATGTTTGGTGGCGATGGGGAGCGAAGCGGAGTGTTTGGTGGCGATGGGGAGCGAAGCGGAATGTTTGGTGGCGATGGGGAGCGAAGCGGAGTGTGTGGTGGCGATGGGGAGCGAAGCGGAATGTTTGGTGGCGATGGGGAGCGAAGCGGAGTGTTTGGTGGCGATGGGGAGCGAAGCGGAATGTTTGGTGGCGATGGGGAGCGAAGCGGAGTATGTGGTGGCGATGGGGAGCGAAGCGGAATGTTTGGTGGCGATGGGGAGCGAAGCGGGGTGTGTGGTGGCGATGGGGAGCGAACCGGAATGTTTGGTGGCGATGGGGAGCGAAGCGGGGTGTGTGGTGGCGATGGGGAGCGAACCGGAGTGTGTGGTGGCGATGGGGAGCGAAGCGGAGTGTGTGGTGGCGATGGGGAGCGAAGCAGAATGTTTGGTGGCGATGGGGAGCGAAGCGGAGTGTTTGGTGGCGATGGAGGGTGAGCGAGAGTGTTTGGTGGCGATGGAGGGTGAGCGAGAGTGTTTGGTGGCGATGGAGGGTGAGCGAGAGTGTTTGGTGGCGATGGAGGGTGAGCGAGAGTGTTTGGTGGCGATGGAGGGTGAGCGAGTGTTTGGTGGCGATGGAGGTGAGCGAGAGTGTTTGGTGGCGATGGAGGGTGAGCGAGAGTGTTTGGTGGCGATGGAGGGTGAGCGAGAGTGTTTGGTGGCGATGGAGGGTGAGCGAGAGTGTTTGGTGGCGATGGAGGGTGAGCGAGAGTGTTTGGTGGCGATGGAGGGTGAGCGAGAGTGTTTGGTGGCGATGGAGGGTGAGCGAGAGTGTTTGGTGGCGATGGAGGGTGAGCGAGAGTGTTTGGTGGCGATGGAGGGTGAGCAAGAGAGTGTTTAGTAGCGATGGAGGGTGAGCGAGAGTGTTTGGTGGCGATGGAGGGTGAGCGAGAGTGTTTGGTGGCGATGGAGGCGAGCGAGAGTGTTTGGTGGCGATG
>JARBJD010000499.1:0-40723 GCA_033064195.1 Blattamonas nauphoetae
GCACTCAATCCGCTCCTCCTCTCTTTCCACCTCTTCCTTCTCGAAAACCTTTCTCACTCTGTTGTCTCTGCCCTCTTCTGAGAATAGGTAAGAAGAAATGAAAATGATGAGAAATCAATAATAACAGGTGCTCCGGTGAGCGAAGTGCCATCACGTAAAATCCCAAATAATCCTTCATCCTTGTAATTGTTACTCGAAAGTAACTGTGGTCATCTGGAAAGACCTCATGTCTAAAATGGAGATATATGAAGATATGAAAAACTCAAACTTGTGAAAGAATGGACGGTGTTTCTCTGATGAATTCAGAGTCGGTGTGACTATCCAAAGAAAGTGAAAAGAGTCATCCGAGGAGCGGATGGGTATTGTGAGGTGAGTGGAAACAAATTGGTAAGCACTCGAACTCGGAGTCGCAACAATTTTGCCGTGTTGCTCGGCGAAGAAAGAGTAACACACCCTCTTCTCTGAAAAAGAGGGTTTAATGAGACAAAAAGAAACCAAGGACGAACTGGTTCCGAAAATGTGGACCAGTGTCCGAAAATACAGTGACATGTGATTTGGTATGATATGAAGGAAGTGCAAACAAAGCGGAAAGACATTCTTGAACAGAAACGGTGGTCGTGCGAAAGCACTGGTGATATAAATTGTGATGTGTTTTGTAATAACAGAATGTTGTGAGGTGAAACACGTAATACACAAATGAGAAACTGAAACTTGAGAATAGAAATCATGACCAATTTGGGTGTTTGAGAGTGGCAAGTGCCAATTTTCTTTAAAATCCATCACGATAACTAAAGAGCTATCGTCGATGGATGAAGTGGAAATATTATTGTAAAACTTTCTTTGTGTTTCTGCTATTTTTGTGTTGTTCAATTGTTTTAATTCATTTTCTTCTTTTGTGTGAGTTTTTGTTTTGTGATTTTAATGTTTCTTGTTTTTTGTAGATATTTCCCTCGCTCACAAATCGAGGCAAAGGTCTGTTCTTTTCTTTGGTTTTGTAGAATTTTTTGTTTTGCTGCAAAATGAAGAATATGACATGTTTGTTTTCCCTGTTCAACGAGTTTGCGGTGTAAATCCTTCTTCGTTGATTCGAGAAGCCGGATTTCAGAATTTCTGTTTTGAGTTGGGACACTATTGGTTGAAGGTGTATTCGGAATGGAAGCGGATGATGCTTGTGAAGGAGTGAGGAGGAAATTGATGTCCTCTTCGTTGATTGAATCAAGGATTGAATGTTCTATGAGATTAGGAAAAGAGAGAAATGAGAGAGAAGAGAGTTGGACTGTTTTTTTTCTCCTTTCGTGTCTGTCTGGCTTGATTTTCGCAGCTTGGCGATGTGTTTTCGTGAATTGCTTTCATTAACTCAGTATCTTCATGTATGTTAATTTTCTGAGGAAAAAAGTGAAAAACTATGAGCTAATAAACCTGCTTTGAAGCTGGTCGACGTCGAGTGGGATTTCTTGCTCTCCCTGCGATTCTGTCGAATCGCGAGCGGGCATAATTGTATGCCCCCTCCTCGACGTCGAACCCGGCAGCCTGGGTCTCGCCAAGTGATAACACTTGGGAGACACACTGCATCAATTTAACCTTATCGTCTTTGTTTCTCATTTCACGATGTAAATGAGACAAAGACAAACAAAGTGAAGTGAATTTATCTAAAGAGAGAAAGAATGAGAGAAAAGTGAGACAAACTATTATAATAAGCCAGGACAATCTCCTGATTGGTATGAGTTCATGACGACTATCCAGAGCTTTGATGAGAGGTGCTGCTGGATAGTCGCCATGAAGCTTGACGAAGGTCATAAATTGACTTCCCGTGCGTGCTGATAGTCGATTTTGGTTTCGCGGTATAAGTGTCCATGATTGAGATAAGAGATGATGGGAATGAAAATTGATGAGTTTTACGAGAATATATGTTGGGGACGAAAGAAGTACTGAAATCTATCTTCCATGGCCCACAAGTCTGTGTCATCACCTGGAAAGACATTCAACCAACCGAAGATTCGCTCCTCACATCACCCAACTTGTTCAAACTTCACCTCTCCCTTCTCCACACTCATCAACAAATGACAAGATTTTGCCCCGCTCGCCCTCCAATCGACCTGACTACTCCCTCCACCCATCACAAATTCACCTCCTTCCTCCCTCCACCCATCACAAATTCACCTCCTTCCTCCCTCCACCCCTCACAAATTCACCTCCTTCCTCCCTCCACCCCTCACAAATTCACCTCCTTCCTCCCTCCACCCATCACAAATTCACCTCCTTCCTCCCTCCACCCATCACAAATTCACCTCCTTCCTCCCTCCACCCCTCACAAATTCACCTCCTTCCTCCCTCCACCCATCACAAATTCACCTCCTTCCTCCCTCCACCCATCACAAATTCACCTCCTTCCTCCCTCCACCCCTCACAAATTCACCTCCTTCCTCCCTCCACCCCTCACAAATTCACCTCCTTCCTCCCTCCACCCCTCACAAATTCACCTCCTTCCTCCCTCCACCCATCACAAATTCACCTCCTTCCTCCCTCCACCCCTCACAAATTCACCTCCTTCCTCCCTCCACCCCTCACAAATTCACCTCCTTCCTCCCTCCACCCCTCACAAATTCACCTCCTTCCTCCCTCCACCCATCACAAATTCACCTCCTTCCTCCCTCCACCCATCGCAAATTCACCTACTTCCACATTCCTCTACGAGAATCAATCGCCCTCCACACTTGCCTGGCAGATTCTCCTATTTGTGAATTGAATATCACCTTCCACTCCCAAACAGGCAATCTCGACTCTATCGGACTCCACACTCTGCCAATTCCTCTCCAAGAATCGGAAATATTCGCATTCGAGCAGTCTTTTGACACATTTAAACATTGTCAGAAACCAATCACGCCTAGCGATTCAAAATACCTTCAAACTCCTCGCCACACTCTCAACTGACTTTTGGATCGATCTCACCTCCTAAATAATTGACCAGATCTCTAATTCGCGTTTGTTATTTTCCTTCCTTTTCATTTTCACTCCATTTTCTTCGTTCAGAAGAAGAACCAGTGGAAGAACTCCTCATCTCACTCCATTCATCAATTTCACAAACAAAAACTCCCCCAAAAAGTCCTTTCAGCCATTCAAACAATCGCAATTCACCAAAGCGGCCCTTATTTGGACTCACAAACTCTCCGACACGCACAAACATCACTTGATCTTCTCGTCTTGATGTTCGAGTACTCTTTCGGCTTACAGACACAAAAAGTGGTAGAACTGCTCACATTCAAGACATTTGAGCTCCAACTCCTGTTTGAGTTAGTAGACCAAGAACCATACCAAACCAACCCCATCTCTTCTTCCTTACTCTTTCTCAACCACTCGGAAGAAATTGTCAAACCATGTGGAGATGATAGCACTACCATCTCATTTATCGCTCAAATTCTAACTCTCGGCATCACAAGCTTCCTGTTCTTTCGTTCAGGCCTCACTCGGCCGTGTAGTGGTAGTGCTTCACTGGACTTGACCCGAACCAGCTAAATCTTACAAACACTGATCTACTAAACAACAACTCATTCCTTTCCATCCTCCTCACCCAAATATCTCTACGGCCGACCTAGGCTCCAGATTTCACGACACTTTTGGTCAGCCTGAGCAAGCTCCTAATGTTCACAGTTTTGCCTCTTTCTCTGGACTATTGTTCGAAAACCGATGGGAGGACTTCATCCGGGTGAACGAAGCGATCTTGGCTGTCGTCGAGCGAGTTCAACGAAGGACCAGACTTGATTGGTCGTAATTAGCCTTTCCACCGCTCATTCGAGCCGACATCCTCTCTGAAGTCACCAGGACCCTTCTAAAAATGGTTGTAAAAAAGACAGAAGAACATACACACAAACTTGTGTCAACGGCTATCCAATCATCTCTTACACTCGATATCATCGCGGAGAAATATGAATCGCTCTACGTACTATCTGTTCCGCTTCTGCAACGATCTATTTCGTTCCTCCCGCACCTTTGGGCCGGATTCACTTCACTTGTCGAAAGGGAACCCACAACTCTCCTCAGAAAATCCCAGCCAGACACCATCCCAATATGTCAATATACATCTCAATCAAATGGTTTGAATCCAATTCCCAATAACGAACCATCACTTGCACATATGACTCCATCTTCGTCTTCTGGGGCCAGTTCCCACACGATTCAATCAACATCGCCAACAACTCCACAAGCCTATTTTGACACTTCCACCAACAGTTAAACCATCGGAGCGCAATCAAAAGAAGCTTCATTAGAGATCGTAGACCTTGATTCTTCCTCACTTGATAATGTTCAAAAGACCAACGAGCACCACCCCATTCCACGACATGTCCAACCCATCCGAATTGAACACTGTCCTGCCTCAACCAATGATCTCTCTTTTGAGCATCATCTCCTCTTCAAAATATCAAATTGTATCGGGAAGAAACGAACAACTTGTTCTCCAATTAGGGTCGTCGAGGAAGGTGAACGGCCGAATATGAGACAAGAATCATGACATACATGCGAAGTATCAGGCCTCGCACTCAAAGGATCGTTTAGAGCTGCACAATTCAGGCTGTTCTCTCCTTCCAGAATGTGTCAGTTCACTTTCTGATCTTCCCTCAAATTTAACTCGTCCATTTCACATCATTTCAAATTTTACTCCCTCATTTGGACCGTCTGAGGTAATCTTTGAGAATATTCGAAGACATGGTGACTTTCTTTCGGAGAGAGACATCGACAACCAATTTGAAGAAAAGGAAGGAAAACCACACCAAAAAAGAGACATCTATGACAAAAAACTTGATAAAAAACATATTGCGCTGAGTATCAGAGTCTTTCAGCGACTTATAAAGTACAAGTTGGTCATGATGATCGTCCCGTCTCAAACTCATCCAAACATTTTTGTGGAACTCTGGTCTGCCGTCTTTCATGTTCTTTTCTAGCGTGCGAGGTGTTTCCATGGTTCTGAAGCGAATGCATGATGAGGATTGTGAGATTGCGGAAAGCACGAACGAAGCCGTTGAGAAATGGTTCTCACAAACAGTGAGTATCTGCATTGGATATCTGTTCAAACAGATCATTGAGAAAGAAAAGAAGGCACACATGTAGGTTAAACGACAACAAACATCGAATCAAATCCTCCCTCGCTCATCACAGCAGTCACTCCTGAATATTGGAAAGTCCATCGATTACGGTGAACCAAAGTGCTGAAGAGATAGTAATAGCGATGAAAAAGGAGAAACAAACGTCCGATGATCATTATTGTCGATTGATCACTTTCCGGTTTGGACTGACAAGTTCAGCATGTGTAATATGACGTCATTTTCTGACCATGAATCAAACCATGGACGACCAATCAAACAGAACGAAGTGTTATGGTTGTATGAAGTTGCTGGTGTATGCAAAATAGTCGTTCTAGAATCGTTATCAGAACAGTGATTCATGGGATCGTTTTCGAACGGTCGTTGTTGGGTGCGCAACAAGTTGCTCCATCCCCGACGAGGTGCAATGTAGAGTAAACCCCATGTGGACCAACATAGTCGACAAGATTGATTCGATGCTTCGGTTTCGGATGACTGTTTGGTGATTGGTTCCCGGAACGAGAACAATGATAGAGAACAAGTTCTACGGGGGATGATCACGGAACCAGATCTGGGTGGATGTGAAATGATGGGAGTGCAGGCCACATTCCATTTGTAAGAGATAAACGAGATTTATGTTTGAGATGGTCCAAAAGTCGAGAATGGGAAAGATAATCTGGTCACAATGGATCGTACAGGGACGCAAGGAATTGTGTGGAGAGAGGACGGTTGACGATGTGACTATCAAAGACAGCCGTGTTGAGAACGACGAACCCAAAAGAGTAACCCACTTCAGGACGAGTGGAGGTGATCGCATACTCTGTTCGTCTGCGTCAGCAATCAGAGTATTCCAAACATCGAAGGAGAGTCCACGGAAATGAGTTGGAGTCATTCGAGAGAGGCACTTTCGACGCGTCATTTCAGATGAAATCGGTCACTGCTTCTTCACATTCGATCCCAGTAATTGCGAGATGGAGTGACAATCGCAAACAACTGAGACACTTTAAGCTGGGTCTTTGTCCTTGTACTCCATCTGTTCGAATGTGTTTTCGAACTCTTCCGGAAACAGAGATTACATAATCCGTTTCCCAGATTGGACCACTCCTGTATCGGCTCTCATCCAGTCTCCGAGTGCAACGGTGAAGCTTCGGAGATGAACCCAGAGACGATCCATCCCATGAATGGAGAATCGACTAAATTAAGTCACAAGAACCATTCAGTTAGGGACAAACAAAGAATATCGGGAGGAATTGATTGTGTGAGGTCTGGATTGAATGCCACTATTGACACATTTGGAAAAAATGACGAAAACCGAAAAACAGAGGAATTAACATAAAATGACTCGAGTATCCACTTTAAGAAGAGTGCGCTGCATCACTGGCCAGGAAACGAGAAACGATTGGGAGACAGCCGAAAGAAGGGAGTTGGAGGACGGCAATGAGTGTTCGATTGATTTTTGTTTCGACGCCGTGTTATAAGTGTTGTTCAGCTGACGGCGACACGTGCTGTTTGATCCAGCTTCCCAAAAAGCGTGGAGATATCGCACAATTTTTGCTGTTCGGCCCATTCGGAGTGAAAGAGCGGGCGAGGCCTTCCAGCGAGTATCCGAGATTGTTGGAGAATGCGGGGCAGGTTTTCGATGTGGGCATGAAGCGAAGGAACATTGCACGTCCAAATGGGAGAAAGTAGCGATTGTGGCCAGTTGTGAAGTGAAAGATTGTGAGTTGTCCGTTTCGATCTCAGCATCTTTTCGAGAAAATGCGAAGCACATCATGTATGCAGATTGAATTCTCGTTACCACACGAATTCTCTCATATCTGGTGCGATTGGTGTTGGTCTTTGCTGTTCAGCGATTCTGTCAATTCTGAATGATGTGCCTTGCCCAAAAACGGAGAACTGGAAAAAAGAAAATGAAGAACGGTGTGCACACGCCGATTCTGACAGACCGTGGAAGGCCAGACACGAAACAGCGGCCACTTTCGCCATTCACGAAGAATTGGAGTGTTCGAGGATTTGAGTCCATCTCCACCTCCATCCGCACGCAATCCCCTTCCTTCAATTTGGAGTGGCAAAACGTGCTTTGAGACAGGTGGTACGTGGATGTCGAGTTCGATCGGAGAGATGAAAATGAGGGAAACACACTCCAAACTTCACACCCAATGGATTCACCCACTTCGGGGATCGGACTTGTTGTGTCGAGAACACCTATTCTTACAATTCCAGTGAAGACAGATGACGGCATGACCCATCGAAGAGAGGCCATCTGCCGTTCGAGTGATTGTAGTGCAATAAAATGCAAAGTGTGCAGCGTTCTTGAAGAATAGTGGATATAGAATGAGCAGTTGCGCAGGTGCACTTGCACTCAGGGTTTGTTTGGCGACGGCTGAATGCGATTCTGTCTTCGTTTTGTTCAGCGAGGATGATGAAATACCCATTCCAGAATATGTTGTGAAGGGAGATATTTAACTCGGGGTGATGAATGTCTCGATCCAGTTCTGAAATCGGAAGAATAAACGCATGATCAACCCAAACAAATCGTTGTACTTCGGTGAAGAGACAGGTATGGACGAAATTGTTCTCAGTATTCATTTGATAGACACCAATCGCAGGAATTCGGAAAGATGATGGATGGGAGTGAATGAGTGATTGTGAACAAGAGTTGATGAAAAGTGAATTGAGAAGGGCATCGCTGGTGAGAATAACTTCCATATTGTGGGGGAATCTTCACAACAAATGAGCACAAGAGTAGTTTATGGTTGATGTGTGGGTGAAGAGCCGGCCAGTCGTTGATGTCCTCCAAGATGGACGCTATGTCAAGGCGATGCCTGCCCATCGCATGCTTGGTATTTTATCAATACTGTTGGCCTGTATGTGCTCCCAAATGTCCCTCCCACACTTCCGAGCAGCAATCCATAATTGACACTTCGTCCACGTGAGTGGTGTTCCACTCTTTTTGAGTCATTCGCACAATCCTATCTCTCACCATCCATGTCATCTCTGTCACCGAAATCAACAGAGAATGGACACACATGGCCGAACCACTGCAAGATCGGTCGAATCTGACGGGAGAGAAGAGAAACGAGAGATTGTTGTGTTGTTGTCTTGAAACTGCGGCAAATCACTCCACCCGGATTGCCCAATCCAAGATCAAGCAAGTCCATCTCACTCTCTTGCAGTATCCTACACGGAAGACAAGTGTGGTCAAGTTCTGGCAAGTCAGATCTTGTTGTTTGTGTGTTGTCTGCTCCAATGTCGGATGTCTTCGAAAAATTACAGAAATCACCTCGACACTGAGTCATCCATCGTTCCCATTCGATTTCTTTCATTTCCTGTGCGATTGGGGTTGGTCCTTGCTGTCGTTCGATTCTGTCAATTCTGAACGACGTTTCTTGCACAAAAACTGTGAACTTGAAAGAGAACAACAACGAGAGAAGCAAACACTGATTCTGACAGATGGGGAAAGACCAGAAACATAAGACCGGCCAGCTTTCCCATTCATGAAGAATTGGACTGTTGGAGGTGTCGATTCCATATCCACCTCCATCCGCACACAAGCTCCTTCCTTCAAATGTGAGTAGTTTAACGGCAGTCCAGTGACGCGACGGGTGGATGGGGTGTTGGAGTTGATTCGACCAGTCGATGAAGAGAGTGCGACAGAATCTGGAGACATGAGGAAAAGGGAGACAAACTCTTAATATTACATCCAATGATTTCATCCACTTCGGTGTCAGGTGTTGTTGTGTCGAGAAGACTAATGAAGATTTCTCCGGTGTAGGCTGACAACGATGAAGAAGAAAACGAGAAACAATCGGTTGCAGGAAGAGAGAGAATCGTCATAGTGACGGATACAATTCCCGTTGTGACAGGGTCTCCAATGAGAATCAAGCTGGTGTTGGTAGATCTTTTCAGAGTGATGGCACCTGCTGTACGAGTGACGATCGAGGAGCGCACGATGAAGTGGGAAGGAGCAGTGAAGAGTAGTGGAGGAAAGACCATGAGTTGGATCGGGAAATGAATAGTTCCTTTGAAACCAGATGGAATGTGAAGAATGTGGAGATACGAACTTTCAGAAACTTTCGAACCAGTTTCATCGGTGAACGATGATTGAAGAGAGGATTGGAAACTTGATACGAAGATGGATTTCGCTCGATGAAGCTCTGTTTGTTCTGGACAGGAAGATCATCACCGCTGCTACCACAGTCGAGTGGAAAGACTCTGAATAAAGCCAGAAGGCGATCTGGTTGAAGAGTGAACGATATAGTCGAAGAAGGAACAAGGTCGATAACGAAGTTCGCTTCTTGTTCTGATCGTTTCCATGTTGTGTCGTGTTTCTTTAAAAATCGGACAGCTCTGCCTTGATGGACTTCATCAAACAGGTGTTCAGCTTACACGAGGGCATCAAGCAAGTAGTGTATTCTCGATTTCCCTCAAACGATAATGTTGTGTTTTCATCGACATTTCGGAAAAACTCACGTTCTGACATGATTCTTCCATCTGCGTCGGAGTTTTTGGGTATAATAGAACGATGTGGATACAATTCGTGTCGAGATTTTTCTTGTATCGTTGAGGATAGATCGATCATGCCCTTGACGCAGATGATTCTACATAAATCAAGGGGAGCATCCAAAATTACTATACGATACGTTTCTCCACTATATTCTACACACCATGTTGGACCAATGTTGAGTAGAAACGGATGGAACTCTCTGTAAGTACAGAATGGGAAAAACAACAGGATTAAGGTGTGGTGGGTTAACAGAGACGGATAAACGTCGTCGGAAGGGTTGAGCAAGTTCTCATAATCCATTTCCGCAGCGGTTTCCGGCACAATGATGTCCAAAATACGGGCAATGGCGACAGCGTCTGTGATAATGCCCATGTGGTCACTGCCACAGTACGTGTGGAATTAGACAAGCGATGGGTCTCTCCACTTGTGGAGGACTGTGAAGGATGAGAAAAAAGTGGAAAATAAGGCGAGGGGAGGGAGAGCGAAAAGGATGGCAAGAAAGGGCACAGAACGAGAATGAACGGATATGAGACACACCGCTAAGTGAAACATTCGAGACTGTGCCATCGTCATCCATGTAGTAATCAGAATGCGCGTCCGACCACCAGCGCGGATTGGTGGCGTTCAGAATCACACCAGCAGTGGTATTGACACCTAACGACGACGAAGAAGACCAGAAAAGAAGGAGACACGAATGACGGGCAGGAAAGGCACCAAAAACGGAAAAAGACGGAGAGAGTGTGTGAGTTGTAGGAACATGGATAAACACAGACCTATCGAGTACATCACGTGTGTCATCACCTTCGGCTGCACGAGAGGCTGGTCGGTGATGCTTCGAGTGCGTTGGATGGCTGTCTTCACACCGGCCTTGCCTGCCTGGTCGTATGTCCACGTCCAGTTCTTCAGTGTGATGTTGCACATATTGTCGCCTTTGGAAGCTGAGAAGGGAGAGGTGGGAGATGGTGGGAGAAAGGAGGAGATGATAGAGGAGGGGAGGGGAGATGATTGTGGATGATGTGAAGATGGTTGAGAAAAGGGTTCATAAGATGAAGTATGAAGGGGAAAGCACACTTTTGAGCTGGCCAACGACACAGTCGTCGTCGAAGGTGTTCTTGTTGGGGATCATCCAGTGCAGACAGGCGCAATCCTGCGTCAGTGTGCTGATTGTGGATGCTCCTATCTGCGACGGAAAGATCAACAAAGAATGAACGAGTACAACAGAAAAATGGTGTGAATCATCAATAATACCTAAAGAAGGCTCAGCTCTCCCAGTATCCCCATGAGAGCAGCCACTTTCTTGGAGACGCTGAACACCCATACGTCATTGGAGCACCACCGAAGGGAGCACCCGAAGTGATGACAGCAAAGATGTATGTGTCGATCCAGGACTGATCAACGACGCTGCAGGTCACAAAGCGATGGGCGACAATGCCACCAGCACTGTGCCCTCAGAGCACGATCTTCTTGTTGTTGCTGCTGCGAGGAATGAGGAAGAGGGGGACACACGCACGGAAGGCTGTTTCGACAAGCGTTTTGAGATCCTCGTCATATGCAGAAGCGGCGTGGCCGAAGACGTTGACGAGTCGCCAGTCCTACGAACCATAACGAGCAGAGAAGAATGAAAAGAATAAAAACGAAAGAAAGGGATAGAGGAAAGAAAAAATGAGTAAATATGCGAGAGAGAATAGGAAAAAGGTGACAAAAGGACTGAGAAACCGACAAACTGAGATTGATGTGATATGATGAAATAGAGAGAATGGACTGTATCCAGGATACAGATGGCAAATTAATCCATGACAACACTGCAGTAGACAAACAGCGAAATCGCAAAACGCTCTTTTCAGAAAATCTCGGACATTACGGCACTATTATGGTTCGATCAGACAACTTTTCAGAGAAGAACGATCATGGAGATCAGAACATCAAGAATCTCAATTATAAAATAGACATCATCTTAATAAATGAACGACTTACAGATATTCCAACATTTTTTTGTCACTCGAACTTTTTACGTAGCAATCTATGATGTCAAAAATATTGTCCCATGTGTTCAGTGAGAATGGCATTCGCTTTTCCTGCAACTGGAAATCGATAGACTGCAACAAGAATGGAGTGGAATGCGACGTACATTGTCTTCGTATCCATCAGTGTTCTCTCCTGTGATTCTTTGATAAGGTTGATCGCATATTTTGAATACTCATTGATGTCTCCAGCACTTCTTATCACTGTTGGAAAGCTCTTTGATGTGTTCTCCAATTCTGGTCTGAAGTCATTGTATGTTGTCTCAACGTACTCGATTTAACCCGCAACTCCGGATAAACCCACACCCTGGATCTTCGGCCCACGATTCGGACATTTTCCTAGTTTCATCACTACTTCGCAGTTCTTTTATCAAAGGCTGCTCTAGAGAACGCTGAAACTCATGAAATGAATTAGAAACGATGGAATATGAAGATCATCCCACGCCTTCCTCGTCTTCTCGCTCGTCCCACGCCTTCCTCGTCTTCTCGCTCGTCCCACGCCTTCCTCGTCTTCTCGCTCGTCCCACGCCTTCCTCGTCTTCTCGCTCGTCCCACGCCTTCCTCGTCTTCTCGCTCGTCCCACGCCTTCCTCGTCTTCTCGCTCGTCCCACGCCTTCCTCGTCTTCTCGCTCGTCCCACGCCTTCCTCGTCTTCTCGCTCGTCCCACGCCTTCCTCGTCTTCTCGCTCAGTGTCTGTTCAGCCGTGTTGGATATGTGTGTGATGTTTCAGACAGGATGGCTGGAAGTATCTGAGTCAACTTGCCCTTCTCACCGGCTTCTCTCGTCTTTCTCCCTTTTCACTCGTTCCTCCTCTTCTTTCCTCAGTCTCTCCTTCTCTTCCGCTTTCTCTTTTGCGGTTTGTGTTTCTTCCGGCCTCCTCCACAGCTTCCTGAATACCTGTCCATTCTCTCGCATGCAACTTCCTCATCTCCACTTTCCTCCTCTTCTCTATCGACTCGATCTTCGGTCCACGTTTCTGGTATTCTTTTCGCTGACGAGCGAATTCGACAAGGTTGGTTTGGGTCGCATTCTGCGTCTTTCCGAAGCGAATTTCCATTTTGTGCTTTTTTTCGCTCGAAACCTGTCACGTTCTGATGGGCTAGTTTCGTTTCTTTGAGAGAATATTTGTGGAGGGGATCTGGATTGTCATGTGGGCGAGAATAAAACATCAATGATACAGAAAATGGTTTAAGAGGCGAAATAAAGATAGAAAAACAACATTAAAGCACGGAAGTGCATCGACTGTTCGAGTCCGAGTTCTGGCGTACCTTTTCAGGATCCTCTTCGTCTGCATTCTCCAACCCAGAGTAGAGAAGCTAAAACAGAGTCAGGAGAGAGAATATCACACTTTTGTGATGGCGTGTTCTTCCTCTGCAATTGCGATCAGCTGATGCGTGAACATGTTGTCGATCTGTTCGGCCGTCTGTGCCTTCCACTTGTCGAACTTCTTTTCTCTTCTATCCACCTTTTCTTTCATTTCGGAGGCGAGAAGAGACGGAGTGGCTTGTGGTCCGTTTTATACTGCGTTTCCCAGTTCGTGGCCTGAAGAAGAGAGATCAATCACAAAAACGATAAAAGATGAGGAAAGAGAGCAGTATCATGAAACGAAAATGAAAAGATCAAACCTGTGGATGCTCAGACGAAGAATCGGTGGCGCCCTTGGGAGCCTGGTCGAAGAGGTGACTATCCATGTCGACGACGAATGGAGGCGCGGGAAACCTCGGAATACATGCGAATCGTGGTGATGCTTGTGCAGGAAAGAGGTGAGGAGAGTCCGACAGTTACGATGGACTGCGCATTGGAGGCGAGCCTTTCGATATGAGGTGTGATTGTGTCTGAGGCGTCTTCGTTGGCGATTGAGGCGGAATAACGGAGATGTTGGTTCGTGAAGACATATTTGAGAGCATCTGGTCGATTTCTTCTTGCCTCAGCTGCTTCAGCGGTGATGCATTTCGAAACAACTCGTGAGTGGGTGATTGACTGCAGAATGGCGGCACTTTCGTGGGGGACTAATAAAACACCGCAATTCCTCGCCGACGAATCGTCCTCGACGAGATCGGGGAAGAAGATCTCGAATGAGTGTGTTTGGTCGTGATCAAATGATCGGTGTCGATTCTGAGCTTTCCATCAGCATTTGACTTGTTTCCAAAGAGGAGAGGAGGATGTGAAACGGGATGGCGATGGGAAAGCGGAAGACAGTCACTGAGATCCAGAGAGTATGTCAGTCACCAGGGCTTCGAAAGTGTGGCGTTTGTCTGAAGAAATGACGATAAACCAGGTGATAGAAAAGATACAATACTTCAGAGTAGAAGAAATTGGATCGACAGGGGATGAAAATTCGAGCATACCGTCTCGTTTCCTCATCGAAACGTCAAGAGGTTGAGACGTCGAAATCTAATTTATCATCAGTTAGTGTAGGTTGTGAGGTGGATGGAGAGGGGTGGAAGGGAGTGGATGGGAATGGAAGCTGATGGCTGGGAGGGGATAGGAGAGAAGATGATCTGCGACAAAAACAGATCGTGAAAAGATTGAAAGACAACAACGAAAGACAACGAGTTGCGAAATAAAAATCCGAATACCCGTTCTAATTGCGAGTCCATGGTGTCGAATCTTCAATTCCCATTCTCTTTCCGCGATTTCCTGCGTGCATGCTTGACGGAATTCAACTGCATGACGAGAAAGGGTCGAGGATAGACGGGAGGTGAGGTACTCAGTGATGAGAGGAAGGAATGTTTGGAGGCAACTTGACCCGTGGAGTAACGTCCCAACCTGGTTGATACACTTTCTTTTTTAAAATCGTCCCACAATGAGAATGATCGAAATGAAGAAAACATAATTTAGAAGAAATCATGTGGATTTTGGATTCAATAGATGTCCACAGTGGATACCGAAGAGGTGAACACTTGAGGTGACTTCGGTTGTTTGAAAGCTGAGTTGCGGGTTTTCCCGAAGTTGCGTGTTTATCCGATGATGTTCATCTTTGTCTTTTCTTTCGATTATCTTTCCAAAGTCAATACGAATCTTGAATGGATGATCTTTCTCTTTGTCGAACACTGCATTGATAAAGGTTGTAATTTCTTCAACATTCTTCAGATGATTGTGGAAGTACAACTGATATGGTTTTCCATTGTCTTCAACCTTCTCGACTACATTCTTTTTGAACTTCCTTCGTGCATACATGAGACATTCATTGAATGCTGCTTTGTCACGTGGTTCAGCAAGTAGGAGACATTCTTCAAATCCATCGATGTGCTTCACATCTCTGTTTTCAATCTGTTCAATTTTCTTCTGAATTAGCAGCTTCTCTTCAATTGATTTAAGGTTTCATCTCATTCGATTAATGCAAAAGAAAATTTAAAATCAGAATTAGAGAAGGAAGGCCGTTGAAGGTTACCTCTCATTACAATTGGTGGTTCGTTGGTCATCTTCACTGTGTTGTGAAGAATTGATACAGGGAAGGATGGTGTTGGCATGGACGTCAGCCAGACATGGAAGTCGTGGTGAGTTGTGGCCGGGTTTGCGACTTCAAGAAGTTCCTCCATGGCAGGCATCCAAGACGGGTAAAGATGACAGTTCTGAAGGAAGTTCCAGTTTCCTCTTTCCTGCCCTTCTCTAAGCAGTTTCGTGGCAGGGACATCCTGGTTCTGACCAAGAGACAGTGTGAACATCTTGTCTTTCTTCTTCATCTGGACAGAGAAATCCTTCAAGATCTGCTGTGGGTCAGCTCCAGTCGACAGCACAAACACGATTGGAGTGACATTGTTTGAGTCGAGGTAAGCTGCTTGCAGATCGAAAGGAGGAGGAGTGGTGAACCGTTCTCCGAGATGAGTCTTGACATGGTCGGTGATTGCGTATGGAAGCCAGTCAGGGTGAAGGACACGGAGGAGACACTGACGAGCGATTGGCGACGCTTTTTCCGAGTATGGTCGAGGGAGAGGAGGGATCTTGAACTCGGCAGAGGCGAGAGTTTCATCTTCCTCACCTTCTTTCGGTGCTTCTCCGTCTGGTCCGGGTTGACCTGTACTGCCTGCATCACCACTGGATTGTTGTCCTTGTCCTGGAACGTTTGGTGTTGCTGTTCCACTTGCTGAGCCAGGTTTTGGCTGTTGTTGTTCGGGTTCGTTTCCAGTCTGCATCCATTTCTTCCAGACACCGAGACGTTTCACAAAATTAGTGTCGAGATCCTCAAACACTTTCAGCTCGCAGATTCCACTGATATCTCTCCACAAACGCTCAGTGATCCATGTTGGGTCGGGGTTTTGATGCCTTGTTGAGAGTGTTGATGGCCCGTTGGCAAGGAATGATCTTTCAGCCCTGTCAATCTTTCCATGGAGTTGTTCGATTGTCATGGCCAACAGGAACGCGAAGAAGATTTTATGTTCCTGGAACAACGACCGACACACGTTGTCATAGATCACTCCTGTCAGATGATCGATGATGGACAGAATCTTGTCGGCTTGATCGCTATTTGGTGGCTCGTTGGCGAGTGTCTGAGTGAACAGACCGATGAACCAAGTGAGGGAGTATTGATACATGGGGTCGATATTTCTGAGATCAGCGATACAGAAGAAGAGCGCTGAGCCATGTGATGCAATTGGAGTGTAAGCTTTTCGGGACTCGTTGTTCTTCTGTTGGATCTTTGCGTTTTCAGCCATCTTCATGTCGAGTGAGGTCGAGAGATCTTTGGAGTCTCGGAGTTTGTCAACAAGAGTGGCATCTGCAAGGAGATCAACGTTGGGTTCTGTTAACATTTCAAGAATTCCATCTTCGGCCGCCTGTTTCTGAGCCAGCGCTTCAGCGTTCTCGACGATCAACTTGTTTCTCTGCTCTTCCATGGCTGGCATCTCACTCTGAATGACCATTCCGAGGAGCTGATCTTCCATTCCAGCAGGAGTCAACGTGAAGTTGACAAGACACACTTTTTTACTGATTTCTGGTGGATAGTTTGGATTGGGGTACTTCGTTGTGAGAGAGAGTTTGAACTTGGGATCGTATTCAACATCAGAATCTCCCAAACGGACGAGAAGTTGTCCCTTGGATCGATAAACTGAATTTGAAAGAAGAGGATAGAGAACAGAATCGATGCTTTCGGTGACACCTTCAATTAGAACGGTCCAACCGCAGCGAACAGCAGCTTCGATGTTTTGAACAAGCTTCGCATCAGGACGGAACACTTTGAAGTTCGGTCCCTTCTCGAGTGTCTTGATCCACTTGTTGGCCTGTCCTTGTGGATCGATGAACAGTGGCCACTGCTGACCGTAAGTTCCGATGATACCGTTCTCGGTTGAGAAGTTGTCGTTGGGGAGGGACGCGATTTGCCACTGACGGATGGTGACAGGAACACCGAGTGTCTCAATCAGACCAGCTGTGGCGGAGCGGGGAAGGAATGAGATTGTTCCCTTCTCCTGTTTGATGAACTTGGTGACATCTGTTCGGTATTTCATTGTGAATGCTCCGATATAGGCGAGTGATGCAGCAGAGAGGATGGCATCGCCAGTCAGAGTGAACATCTTCTCGTCCTGAGCCTTGGCTTCGGCTTGTCATCGAGTCTTCTCTCCTCCAAGACCAGTGATCACAGCCTTTGCCAGTCCAAGTTTCTTTCCATACAGAGCGACTTGTTCCGCAAGCCTGTCTCTCTTTTCCACAGCAGCATCATACTTCTCTATCAGAAATCTCAGGTTGGCTTCGATTTGCGTCAACACCTCTCTTCTCTTGGAGTCTGGCCTAAAGATCAGCCAGGGTGATCTTAGCCTGTTCCAACGCTGCTTTCTTCGGCTTGACAATCTTGATCTTCTCGTAGTAGTCCACAATGGCATGGGCCCATCCACAGAGGTTGGCAGCAGTTGCTTAACGGTTCTTCACAATTTCGGGAACGAAGTCGGGTTTTTTCAAGTACGGTTGCATGTTCTTCCTAATTTCGTCGGTCAGTTGCTCTTCTGCGTTGAATTGGAAGACCCAGTTGACGAACTTGGAGTCAGCCAGAACTTTCTTACTCGATTCCCAATAATCCATTTCTGTTCGTCCTGAAGCGTTTCTGACTGGGGTGGCTTTCACACTCTTCATCACACAGATGGCTTCCATCACCAGTTTCACACCACTTGGTGGATGCTTCATTTGCTTCATCTCATCAATCATTTTCTTGTTGAGCTTAGCGACCATTTCCTTGGCACGATTCAGAGCAGGAAGTGCAGCATTCAACTGTTCCTCGCAATCGTCGCTCAAAGCCTTGGCCTCGCTTTCCTGTTCGAGCACAATCTTTTCTTCTGCTTCGACCTGGTTCTTGTTCTCTGTCGCGACTTTCTGATCAACCTCGATTGTTTTCATTAGATCCATTGTCTCCTGATGGAATTGTTTTCTGATTGGCACCATCTCTTCAAGCTCGTCCTGTATTCACTTCACAGACTCCTCAGTCTTGTTCAACACATCCAGACCTCCGATGTACCTCTTCTTTGTTCCGATGATTCCTTGTCTCTTCTCTCTGATCACACTGGACGTGATCTTCAAGAAGTGCAAGAAGGACGTTGGTGTGATGTGGTAGATCCTTTGCTCTTCGTTCATGAATTGTTTGGCTTTCTGTTGAATGTGTTGATGGACCTTCACAAGGAATGATGCGATCTTGCTCATCACATCTTCTTCATCGATTTTGGGAGAAGTTGATGGTGGTTTGTTCTTGTCAGCTTCAGATCTGATTTCTCCGTTTGCCAATTTCATCAAGAACTCGAGATCGAACACCCCAAGTCCATCACCCTCCATGAAATACTGTTTGGACACAGCGTCCAAAGCGTCTTGTGACCATTCTTCGAACACATCGACAGTTGTGCAGTTGATGAGAGAGGGGAACATTCTCAGTCTGTTTCTGAACGACTCTCTGAGTGGAGACATCGCGACAATGACTCAAATGTGTTGTTGCAACAATCGGCAAATAAGTTGTAGACTACAGTCGGTGATGACGCTTTTCCCACTTGCTGGGCGAGAGGAGCGAGAGTCTGGATAAGTTCTTCCTGTTCGTCTTTCTCGAAAATGTTGGGAACTGTCCCTTAACTGAGACTTCCGGAGATGTCTTCAATCCAGCTGTCTTCTTTGATCTGATCGTCGGAGATCAGAAAGACCATGTCCTTCTCATCTCTTCCCGTCCGCAGAAGGAGTGCTTTGATGTCTTCTCTCTATTCGACCCATCCACATCCCTTTGTTGGTCTAATTTGATGCATCAGATAGTCGGCAATGTGAGTTGCGAACTGAGCGAGAGATTTTCTGCCTGAGCCTCCCGTTCCAATGAGAAGACAATGACCCTTTGATGTCCTCACGACATGAAGAATTCGATCTACGAGTTGAATGGTCTGTGTAAACAGTACAAGATTCATCGGGGCATTATTGTGGAGTGAGTTGTACCGGGAACAACTAAAACCCATAAAGCAAATCGATTAAAACCCATCAAGTTCCATGTTTTTCTTTGTCGAAAATCATTTTGGCAATGTCACTTCTGAGTATTCATAGCTGGGTTGGAACAGACGAAACCCATGAAAGTGGAGAATTGGAAACATGTTTCGTTTCACATATTCGAAGAGTGAAGGGAGAAGAGTCCTTCTGAGTCGGGAGAGAAGAGATGATTCGAGAGACGTTACGTTTGAGGCGATTCGGAACTGGATGTGTCAGTCTCGGTGTCGGGTGCAGATTCGGAGTGAGAGAGACGACGGGTGAGAGGGTGAAGCTGGAGTGTTCACCATCCGCATCCGTCTCACCCCTCAACTCGAACCCTCCCACACCCACTTCACTACTCTCTCCAATCTTTTGTTCAGAAAGTGGCGATGTGTTCCGTATCACTTCATCAATCGGTGTTTTCTGTGCGTCTCCTCGCTCTCCATACACCACTACACTCATTTCGCCCTCACCATCCATCATTGGCGTCCTCAACTTCACAAACGGCTCCGATTCACTCCTATCCGAGTCCAGCGATGGGGAGGCACTTCCGCGAGGTGAATGCCTGCTCGGGCAGCTTCGGTGCCAGAGAGGTTGGACGAACATGGAGGCAGAATACACGCACTACCACACCGCTGCCGTTTGTGTGCGAATCACTCTTTGTCGGTGCTTGCGGGAGAGTCTAGAGGAGAGGCCACGCTGTGTGGAGTGGAGGAATCTGTTATCCTCGTCGCTTGAGTGCATCCCTTCGCACTTGAGTGTCATGATCATTTCCAATACCCCTTCCTTTTCCCACCGCTCGACAGTCTCTTTGAAAAAGGCGTGGAGGATCCACTCCACAAACGGAAGGAGCTGCCCTCGGAAGAATAGGAACTCGATGAACAGGCTGACAAGGAGAGCACAGAGGGGAATGCGATGTCTGCTCCCCGCCCAACTCGGCACCGTTCCTCGTACTCGAAACGGGTAGCATCTTTCACCATTGATTGGGAAGGAGTGTGCGATATGAGAGAGGAGACGTTGCTGTATTGGGAGAATGTGCACTGCTTCTATCATTCTTCAAAGACAGGATGTTGTGCGGGAGTGTGTTTCGAGCGATGGCACATCGGGATTGGCGGTCGCTCAGATTCTGTCAGATTCAGAACAGTATTGTTTGCCTCAGCTGCACTCACCCCGATCAACACGGAGTACAGTTTCCAGATGACATGTGCAGCTGATGGATCGCGATACTTCATCAGCAACCGAACATCCACTCTCTCAACGTTGAGAGGATTTCTCACCGCCTGTGGAGGAAAGGAGCACCACATCTGGAGGAGAGGGTGGAGAGTGGTGGCTAATGAGTGGCGAGGCACGAGTGAGGACAGAGGAGTGGGGTCTGCTTTGCGTAAGAGAATGCTGAGTTGATGTTTGCCGGAGAGTTGTCTGTCCAGACTGAGGAGGGCAAATACAGCGTCTTCCCGCACACAGAAAGACACGTGTCATTCGTTGAGAACTACAACGCGGACAGTCACGTCGACTACACCAAGCACTCCAAACAGACTGTGCACCAGCGCCTCTGCTTCGGTCAACCTGCCAAATCCAAATGGCATGAGCGACAAGACAACAGGGAGGACGTCTAGATCAGCTGTGAGAGAGACTGGAGCGGGTGTGGATGGCAGAGAGAGGTGGAAAGATGGGGATGCTGGTGTGTGAGGTATGGATTGAGAGATGGTGAATCGGTGACGCTGCTCTGTCGTGCTGCGTGAACAATGTGTATTGAATCAGAGCAAACACTCTCCTTTTCAAAGTTCACAAAGGCAGCATTCTGTTTTGGTATTGTATCAACATTCACGATCATTCCGAATCGACTTAAGAAAATCATCAGACTCTGTCGATTCTATTCCAAACCAAGCTTCCCAATCCACAAAGTCTTGTGTCGGTCGGTTTTGTCGAGCCACACGAATCGAATTTGTGAATGAGGATGTACAGAAGTGGCCCGATTTGAAGAAAGTCGGAAGTGAGGACAAAGAGACACTTAACGAGTGAGGTTGGGGCTAGTTGTGAGAAATGAAGAATGTGTGTCGCTTTGGTGGTGATAGGCGATTGAAAGTGTGCCATTTGGAGAGAGTGTGACAAAGTGGTTATGGTGGTTGAGTCAGATGCGGTACTGAATGCGTTGAATTATGCTGCGGTGTTGGGTTCTTCATTCTGACTTATTGAGAGATGTATCAATATAAGAAGTTGAAGGAACAAACCACATGAGTCAATTGTTGAAAGAAAGAGAGATGATTGCGTTTCCATAATTGACATCTTGACCCAATGGTGGAAGTGAGTAGATCAAACCAAAGAAGAGTGTTTTCGAGTTCTATTTCCACTTTAATCGCAAAAATGTCCTAAGAAAAATGCAAGAAGGAAGAACAATGTGATGAGAGATTTAAAAGATGAATTCTCTTAAAATCATAGATTTATTTGACCTTTAATTTTTTGTTTGATTAGCTTGAAAAAGCAAGATCTACTCGTACATTTTTCAAATCAGTCATTCAGTGGCTGTAACTATTGTTCTTCTACACATTACTTTGGAGTAGATGTGTCTCAAAAATCTATGACAGAACATGCTGTAGAGTTTTTTTCTTCGACGCAATCAAGGAGATAACCTCCTTGTTGGAATACAATAAATCACTTTTTGATGTTCAGACTGTCCAAATAACCTTTTTCTGCACAGAGAGATCGTCTCGACTCCCTGGATGAGTTCATAGAAAAAGAAAATCCAACTCCCTGTTCTGAATTATATATCCAGACACAGCAAATAATGATCCACGAATTGATCTGATGATTCCATTTTCGGGGAATACTCGAAATTTTGGCCTTTGAAAATGCTCCGTTAAGAAAATGACTTTCTGCAGGTGACCTCAACTTCGGTGACTTTCTGGTTTTCTGCAGAATCCCCACAAAAACCGCAGAAAATTAGAGAGTGAGAATCACAGGAGAAGATATCACGAATATGACAACCAGTGCAATCAGAACATGACGCATATCATGTTTGAGAGAACAAACTTTCCACTTCCCGTTGAAGAGGGGTATGACAGAGAAATTTTGACCATGATGACAAAATATCAGATGCTCATGGAACTGAAAGATTGGGGACAATAAGATGTTTGTGCATGATGAGATGGGCGAAAGACAGTTTTGATCCAGAAATTGGGTGATTTTTATTGAGATGTCCTCACACTTTTTTTAAGGGTTGATCATGACCTGAAACCAGTTTCCTCTTTGACTAAATCGCAAAACAATCAGTGAGTTGAAGACGTGGATTGAATAAAAGCTGTTTCCACCTCCTATTTCCGTTCAACATCCACAATCAAGTCATTTTGACGAGTGGCAAAAACCGAATCTATGTTGAAAAAAAACTCTAAGTCATTTTTCACCTCACATAAAATCAGGATTTATCACTCTTTTTCCTAAATTCAAAGTCTCAGGTGTCCTCAGGAGTGCCACGGTCCCATGTGGACATATCATAAAATATCTGCCAAATTGTCTTAGGATAATGGTCAAACCTGTCAGAGTGAGAAGAACGTCACAGTATTTGGCGATTATCTATTTGCATTGAAGGGAGAGATTTGAACAAAAGAAATCATCACAGAAGGTCACAAAAATAGATAGAAACAGAAAGTTCAACGTAATTCAATGACAGTGTCTTGTGGGAGAGAACGAAATTTGATGATGTGACCAGAATCTCCCAAGGGTACGGAATTAGAACTTACGAGACGAGGACCATTTTGGGATCCCGATATCTCCTGGAAGGAGGAGATTCAAGGCAGATTGGTTTCGAGTATCGTTCCCGACCTGTGCTGGAGCTGTGCCAGTGCTTCCTCCCTCCTCCTTCTCCGCCACGCTCAGGTCGGTGCCCAAAGCAAGATATTGTGATGCTTCGAAGCTGTCTGAGGTTGTTGGAGAAGCAGAGACGGCGGTTTCCTGCTCGCTCCTCGTCTGTGTGAGAGTCGACGACGGTTGCACGAACAGTCCCGTCGCCTGTGTGTTCGGAGTGTTCCTAAATATTGGGGGGCTGGCAAACGATGGGAAGCGCAGAGAACTTTGGTCGAGGAGCTGGTCGGTGCTGACTTCGTTTGCAGACAGGACCGGATAGGCGCTTTCTGCTTCGCTGTCGTTCGACGATTCCTGACGCTTCACTTTTCGGATCGGCTCGTTCTCGTCACTTGCCATCTCATTGTCATTTCTGGACAGACCATCAAGAAAAAAACTGGCATCTCCTTCTGAACACGAAGAGTCTTCATCAGGGGCAGGTCTGACGAACTCGGCTGAGGTCCTTCTCTTTGTGGGTTTTCGCTTTTTCTCGCCGTCTTTCACTCGCAGACGGTTTCTGCGGTTTGACGCCCAGTTCAGGACTTGCATTGCATTGAGACCAGTCATCTCCATCAGCCCGCATTTCTCTACTTTTGACGTGAATACTCGCTTTGTTCCTTGGCTCATCGCACTCTTCGCGTTCCGCCAGCTCATCAAGATGTTGTACACCCACTCCTCGTATCTTCCATTCCATCGTGTCTTCCCGCCCATCTCTTCCAGCGACCCGCACTGGCACGTCCACACTCCGTGGTCAATCCGGCAGCAGTGTGCGCAGTGGGGCTTCCGAGTTTTCATCCCCATTTCGAAGGCGGGTTCGGTGAAGCTTGGAGGGAAGCAGGCGAGTCTCTTTCTGAAGTCATTCGCCACTTCGCTGAAGCAGTTTGCTTCGATCCACGCCAGCGTCCTTCCGCACTTGTTGCACGATCCGCGTCGGACGCTGATGGCTGTCGACACGTCGGTCAGAATCACTCGGACACTTCGGATGCCGCCAGGGAAGCCCATCGCTGTCGCTGTTTCGGCGACGAACAGCAGTTCTTGTTCCAACTGCCCCATCGCACACGATCGATGCTCAGTGTTGATGACGTGTTCTCTCAGGCTGTCCAATTCAGCGAAGTCGGCGTCGCTCCATCTGCCGCAGTCGAATGCGCGTGCTGGTCGCTCTCTTCGCATCTCGACGACGAGTGTGCTTCCCTCCATCTTCCGCACCACCTCCGCTCCCGGCATGTCGCGCGGGTGGTTCCGAGGCAGGATCGCCTTCGCTATTCGCTGCTGCTCGCTCAGTTCGGCCACTTCCTGCGAGAACGAGAACTGGCGCCCAGATCGAATATCGTCCCATCCGATCCACACGGTCACTGCGTCGGGTGTCGGTGCTGTTGTGCTGTCTGTGCTCGCTGGCTCTTCGGCGGGTGTGAAGGGGTTCGCAGCTTGGAAGGGTGTTCCTGCTGTGTTGGAGGAGGACGAGAGCGACGATGTCTTCTTTGTCTGCGTCTTCTTCCCGCGTGTCTTCGGCTTCGAGTCGCTGTTCGGGTCTTCCGGGTGGATGGTCGCACACGTCGGCGCTTTCTCGGACTGCTGTCGGACAATAATCATGCCGTCTGGCTCAGTCACTCCGTCCACGCTCATCGTCGGAAGGTCCTCGTGCATCGTCACACTTCGGTCCAGCGAGTGCGCTCTTCGCGCCATCATCTCTCTGCAGATCGCTTCCATCGCATCCACATCTCGTCTTTGCTGTTCCGTCAGTCTGAACGACGCCGGTCCCATCTGCCCAAGAAAAGCCGATCCTGGAATCGACCCCACTTGAGAGAGGAATCTTGCCTGCATCGCGAGCGCCTCAGCAACTGTTGGCGGAGGCTGAGGGATCAGAGATGGCGGTGGGGGAAGTGGCGCAAGGGTGGACAACGGGAGGACGTAAGTCTTCATGTCTGGTCCCGCTCTGGTTCGCAGAAAAGTGACAGGATGATCGGATTCGGTCTGTCCAGGCTCTGACCATAGCGTGTGGTGTTGATTCACGACTTTTCCAGCAAGTGGGGCTGTTTTTCGGGAGTATAGTGCGACTGGTCTTGGCGGGAGGGTCAAGGGAGGGATACCATTGGCTTCCTGGAAGTCCTCTTCGCTTGAATTCGCATATGACCGATCGTACATTGGTGAGCTTGGTGACATCATGTTGGGGAGAGGGAAATGTGGGAACTCTAGGGTGTAGTTGGGCAATCTAGGTCTGGCTGTTCGGATCTGGGGGATTGGAGTGTTCTGGGGGAGAATCGCAGGTGTCATATGAAGGTCGTTCATTCCTGTCAGAATAGGTGTCACAAAAATGCCATTATTGGAGCTGGAAACTGCTGCTGTCTTTGAGGCAGGCGAAGGAAACGAGGTCAAGACTGGTCTGTATGCTGGTTCCTTGATAATCGCTTCATTCACGTTTTCATCGAGACTACCAAGGCTGTACATGTCCCTCGCTGCGATTGGTGAATTGAGAGGCAAGGAAGGAGCTGCAAAATCACTTCCTCCGATCCCCGCGCCAGGGTCGAGGTCGGTAAGGAGATGACGCTTTCTCGATGAGTCATAGCCCCAGTTCTGCGAATTCCCGATGGTTCTCACGATTCCTTGATCTATAGAATCGAATATTGTTGGTGAAATCTTGAAGGGCGATGTTGACGTGGGTTCTTTGATGGATGCTAATCCTATAAGACTTTCATTCGATTCTGCTTCAGATTCGTCGTCCCCGTCCAAAATCTGAACTTTCTTTGGATTATTATTGTTATCTGGGACATCTTGGGGCATTTCTTCTACGTTTTCAGCCTGGTCAATCGGATCAAAACTGAAGAAAGGTGTGTTTGTGTCTTCCTCGAAAAGAATTCCGATTGGATACTCAGAATTAAAAAATGATGTCCAATGATGTGTTGGATCATTTACACTGACGCACGACCAAGGGTTATATCCAGGGGGTGTGATAGGCACGAGGGATGGTGATGGTGGTCCAATGGCAGGGGTGCACATCGGTGAAATCAAAAAAAGCTCTCGAGGTGTCCCATCACCAGTCAAACTAATGGACGAATAGAAAACAATGAGAAAAAATAATGTGAGCAAAAAATGACATGACACGTTCTCGTTCAAATAATGGATGAATAAGAGGACTAAGGATTCTGAATGTCGGCATACTTGTACATGCCATCAACAGAAGTGTCAGGGTTCAAAAAGGAATCAGAGGTCATGTTCATGAAGATGATTTTCAACACGAATTAACTGGAACTGCCCATCAGTTAGAATATTCATGTCGTCTTTTCAAACAAATGACACGATTTTTATTTCTTGTGGCCCCTGTTAGATGAAGGTGTTCTGTTTCAGACTTTCCTTGATTCTGAAGGATGCAAAATGATAGTTAATACGTATGATGTCAAAATTTCCATTATCGGGTCATCGGTTCAGCAATTGGAATTCGATCGCTTGGCCCAAAACTTATTGATTATCCCAATGAATGTAGCCTCGGTGTCTCCAAACAGGAAGATATCTTCAAAGAAATTTAGGATGTGTGTTGCGTATGGATGCGAAAAGAGCTCACTCCACTCCAAAGAGGAAAAGATTCGACTGGAAGCCTCGATTGGTCCAGACATCTTGAAAGATCAATGGTTTCATATTTATTTGAATTATTCTCAACATTCATCATCGAGTTTCGACATTATTACACACGAACCCAGCTTGCACCTTTTCTAAAGTGTTGTTATCCATCCTCACACTCCTCTCGGATTCCAACCCTGCTGACCTTCTCATCCCTGCAACTGCTCATGAACTCATCTCCAACCGAGCACTCCATGATAAGAAAGGAAAGGAATGTACAAAGAAGTTTGCATCTCGAGGAGATTGAATGAACACAAATGTTATTCATCGTTGCCAAAATTGGCCCACCAACGAAATAAATCGCTATTGACAAAGGCAATCCCATTTGTTCAGTGTGGATACGGTTGACACTACAATTGTAGACGGATGTAGTTCTGGAAGAACTTTCATTTCAAATTTTGAATTGAGTCGGGGATCCCAAAGATATCCATAAAGTCCATGTTATCGTCTGGATATTGCAATACCGTGTGTTGGTCTTTAATATATCACATAAAACCCTGAATCATCTTTCTTTCATTTCGTTCAGTTGAAAATAGTGGCTTGATCGAGAAACACCCTGAATGAGTGATTGTATGTGGGGTTTTTGCATTAATATTCTTCCATTGTATCCCCCCTCTCTTTAGCTGAAATCCAAACTCAAGAACAGATCGAACAACCAGATGTTCAACAAGACAACACCATCTCTGAACCTGTAACGACGTCCGAAGAAACTGAACCAACTCAATCCCAACCTGAGAAGGAGAATGCAGTGGAGGAATCATCACAGAAAGAATCCTCCGAGCCAGAACCATCTCAAAATCATGAAGACACGAAAGAACAGAGTGAAACACCACAACCGGCTCCGAAAGAACCTGAAAAACCAAAAGAAGAGATACCCAAACAAGAGGAGAAACCTCAACAACAAGAACTTGGTCCAGATGGAAAACCAAAGGAAACACCTGCAGAAAAACGAAAACGTCATCGTGGACTCGTTATTCGAGAAATTTTGGATACTGAAAGAACTTACGTTGGACAACTTCAGACTATGAACGATGTTTGGCTTTTTTTCTGTCCTTCACACTCATCATTCTTTCATGCATTTCCCTCGAAATATATTTCCCTTTATTCCGATACTCAGCTTTATATTGTTCCAATGTCATCTCCCTCTCTTGGCCTCCTCCCACCTCGCAAAGGTGGATTTGGCTTGACTCCTCGCGACACTCATCTTCTCTTCTCCAACCTCACTTCCATCCTCAAAACAAATACAATGCTCTGCGAATCATTTGCTGATTGTGTTAAAAATGATGGAAAAGGCATAGGAAAATTGTTTGTGATGCTTGGTGATTTCTTGAAATGCTACACACCATATGTGAGCAACCTGACCCAAATCCAAACCTTAACGAACCAAATGATGGAGAAAAACAAGAAATTTAAAGAATTTTGTGCCACCCAAGAAGCTGATCCTCGAAGCAAGGGGTACAAGCTTCCAACATATCAAGTTCTGCCTGTGCAGCGAATTCCACGTTACGAACTCCTTCTCCAACAAGTCCTGAAGCTCACTGAAGATGATGATCCCGAAAAAGATCAGCTTGTTCTTGCATTGGACAAAGTTAAGAAAGTGTGTAATGTTGTGAACCTGGCGAAAGCAACATCATCTCAAAAACAGAGACTAATCACAATCCAGGAAGGAACACAAGTTACTGACCAAAAGTGTGTTTTTTTTCAATTTTATCGTCACATTTATATTCACAGAACTCAAATTCTCATCATCCCATCTCGTCGTGTTCTCTTTGAATCACCAAGTAATCTCGTTGAACTTGACACAAACCGTCATGTAACGCAATCAAATTCCGTCCAAATCTTTCTTTTCAACGATTCACTTTTCTACCAAGTCACCCGCCAAGGAAAAATGAACTTCGGAGAACTTTTCCCATTCCATCTCAACTGCACGTTCTCAACTCTCACCACAACACTTGACAAAAAAGAAATGGCAGGAGTGACAGTTACCGTTCGTGTACCGAAGGATTTTGATCCAATCCATCCTGGTGATGAATCAGCATACAAAAAGATTCTGGGAATGAGCGAAGAAGATGAAAGAACGAAATCTAAAGAAATCACTCGTTCATTTGTGTTCTCAGACAAATCAACAACAGTTGAACTTCTCAACAACTTGAGCACAGCCACAGAAGAAATGAAGAAAGCAAGACAGACATTTATTGGACAGGACACAAGTAAATCAGCAACTGCAGCAGCTGAAGTCAAACATTTCGATCTGAGTGACCTGGAAGGCAGTGGAGACGGTCCCGTACCATCACCATCAAGCACTCCTTTCTCTTCAAGACAAGAAACTTCAACAGGGACCGGAGCAGCAAAAGTCTTTGCGGCGGTGAAACAGAGCGTGAGAACGAACTCGATTGACAGCGGACGAGCTTTAGTTTCAACAAAGGAGGACCAAATCAAACTTATGATCAATGGTGTGTAGACCAGTCGTTTTGAGTGGAATATCATTCTTTCTGGCTTCTCTCCACATTTTCCGCATCGTTCATACCTTCATATTCTCCTTTTCTCGATTCATCTTTCTGTTTCTTCATTCTCTCTTCAGATGAAACTGAGTACGTAAACCAACTGCAATCCATCTCAGATGACTACATAAAACCTCTTCAGCGTCGTCCTAAGGGTCTTTCAGGACTTGCTCATTCAACACTCGCCCAAGCTTGCAAATTGACAAATGCGGATGTCTCCAAGCTCTTTGGCGAGATCGAAACGATTGTGAAGATGCATACCTTGTTCCTCCAAAGTTTGAATGGAGAGGAGGAATTGCCAAAGAAGAAAGACAAGGAGAAGAGCAAGGACAAAGACAAGGGCGCGGAGAAATCCACAAAAACAACGTCGTCGAAGGATATCAAAATCGGAGAGGTGTTTGAAAAGCTGGCCGACATGTTCAACATCTACAAAGTTTGCCTCTCATTTCCCACCTCTCCACTCGCTCTTGGTTTTTATCGACATTGACACTAAGCAACAATTGATCTTTCTTCGCTCTGTTTTACATTTGTTTTCGATATCATTCTCTTCTTTTATCGTTTTCAGCTCTATTCACCAAAGAAAGATGAACGACAAGCAAAACTGAATCAATACTCCGAGCAATCAGACACCTTCCGCAAGTTTCTAAAGGGTCTGCTCCGTCTTGATTTGTTTACCTTTGCTTTCAGAATCTCATGACAATTCTGCCACTGGAATGTCACTCGAAGAGCTCCTTGCTCTTCCTGTCGATCGATTGCCAATATATAAGGTTTGTCTATCCCCAATTCATCCACCCTTCTTTCTTGCTTCAGATCCAAATCAGTAAAGTGATTGATCTTACACCAGAGAACGACCCTGAAAGAGAAAGTCTCATCCGCGCGATGGACAAGATCAGCAATGTGATTATAGCTGTGAACCAGTCCATGGAAACCAGCGAGCGCAGACACAACCTTCTTACCCTCCAATGTCTGTCTCTTCTCCTTCCCAACTCTCTTCTCTTCTTTCTGTTCCTCTTCAGCCCACATCCGCGACGCAGAACTCCGAGACAACCTGATCACAGCCACCCGTCTCCTCCTCACAACCGAAACAGCCTTCCACTCCGCCGTCGCCATCGACGAAGCCGATCCAAAGTGCGAAGGAGGACAATTCTCTCTTTTCAAACATTTTGCACAACAGGAAGGGAAGAACCTGTTGGCAAATGTGAAAACAGGAAGTTTGTCCGAACTCCTCACCACACTCACACCATCACTTTCCGACGCACTCAACCCAACTCAACGCCGGGCTGTGGTCGAGTTCTGGTCTGTCAGGTCGAATGCTCTGAAAACAGCGGAGGAGAAGGGGACAAGAATCGAGACAATGCTCTATTTGATGAACGATGCCCTCCTCATCGAACACACCAACCAAAGCGATGACCAAAAAGGCAGCCTCGAGCTCCTCATCACTTTTTCCATCTTGGCGAACGTGTCATTCAGTATGGTGTCCACATCAGCTGGGGGAGATGAGGAATCACAGAAATTCTTGTTTAGATTGGCTTTTCTTGGAAGTATGCTGCAAGACAAGACAAGACCAGGTGCTCCGAACGTGTACAAAGTGGGGGAGGGGAATCAGATGGTTTTGATGACATTTGAGTTCAACAACAAGACGGATTGGGAGCATTTCAGAAACATCTTCTGCGAGAGCGTGGAATCATTGAAGAGATAGTCACATTTGCTTTTTTGTTGATACTTCATTCTTATGCGATTTTATGTTCGTCATATCATTCTCCATCTCTGAGTATGTCATGTTCGAATGAAAACAACAAATGGGAGGTTGTCCTTGGTAAAGTCTCCTCGCAGGAAAAATGGGTTGTGATCACTCGGCAGTGATCGGCGAGATATGGCTTCCTCCATTCGAGATGAAGATAGACTGAGTAATATTCCCGTGAATTGTGAGTAAAATACGCAATAATGAATGGTTATCTCTAAATTAATCCTTCATTTCTCCTCCTGAAGTGATCTAACCCTTGTTACTCTTTGAATTGTGAACAAATCGCAAGTTACGACATGTCTGAGTATACATGGGCTTAATCATACCCCGTGCCCCCTCACCAAAATTTTCAAATATGTCTGGTTTTTAATATTAAACACACTTTTGATAAAATTTTGTGATTTTGAGGGCGAAAAAAAGCTGCCCTTTTTGGCCGGATCCAGCCCATTATTTGTTTCAACACTTCACAAAGATCCTTTTTTCTATGGTACTTTTGAGAATTCACCAATAGTCTTCACAGCCCCCCCTGCTCTTGAGCGGGGGGCTGTGAAGACTATCCGACATTATGAAAAAGTGTCTGGAAAAAGGATCAGGTGAAGTGTAGATAAATCCATAACTCCAAAACCCGGTCTCAAATCGAGCAATAATTGTAAAAACATCGTGAAGTGATATTAAACAAAGCTCCTGTTAAAATATTGGAGGGGGGCACGGGGTCGGATTATGCCTATACATGGGTGACCTGACTGGAAATCACGAAAATCGAGAAATCCGACTGACAGTCACTGACTTGAGATTTTTAATTATGGGTCGGATCTCGGAGAAATTAGACCCAACCCGTGTATAATGGGAAAACTCGTGATCACGAAGGGCAATTCGGTTAACGCAACTTAACTCGAGATACCTTGTGAAAACCGAATAAACAGCAGAAAAACCGAATAAACCACACTTCACTCGAGTTCTCACCCCATAACATTTTTTTCAGGTTGATCTTGACAAACTTTCGTCGAATTGATTCATTTCATCGTGTTTCCTCATTTATAACTTGTCATTAGTACGAAAAGAAACAAATTATTGAAGAAAAACTCTTTTAAAAATTCGAAGTCGATCCGACCCTTATATCGAAATTTTCCAAAATTCTCACTATAACCGTCGGCGACGCCCCTACGTATTTGAATTGAACTTACCTCAAGTAGGTTCTGTGTCATCTCGATGTAAGTCGCTCTTGCTTGGATATTGGTTCCCCTCTCGCTGTCCGCAGACATCATTCATGGAACTTGGGTCGGGTAGGATTTCATGGGCTCGCGCTAATATGGTCCTCCCCAAGTGTCGAAGTGAATGTCAGTCGCCAGGAAACAGAATGAGGATGCCCAGAATGTGGGCCTAACAGCAAGACGTTGTCTAAAGAATTAGACACAGAAAACAAATCAAATATTTCTAAAAAAACATGAAAAACAAGAATGTGGGAGTTTTTATCATTTATGACAGTTTAAGACTCTTCAACGTCGTTTTGAGAACATTTTTCAACAAAATTGAGAAAAAGTAAGTGTGTGTTGTGAATTGTGATGAATATTTTAGTCAGAATCTGAAATATCAAAGACTCCATCGAATCCTGTTGTTCTTGGATCATAATCATTCTCAAAGTCCTCAATCTCGGCTTGATGTTTTCGATAGAGTTGTTTTCTCCGTGGAATTCGTGATTCTTTTCTTGAAGAGGCCGAAAGAGCCCTCTCATGAAAATCGTCTGGAAGTCGGTAATTGTGTCCTTTTTCGAGGTGAATATTGGTTAACCAGCACGCATTTTTGAAGTCTTGCGTGATATGTTTGACGCCAGCAGTGTATTTCCCTCCCATTCGAAGCCACAGCCATTTGAGTCTTCCGAAGAATCTCTCCACTTGAACTCTGTCAGACGCAATTCTCACATTGAGTTCATTCTGTTCTTCTTCGTTTGTTCTTTCTTTTTTTCTTCTGTTCGGACGATTGAATCGAAGAGTTGGAAAATCTCCGAGATATCCCATGTCGCCTTGAATTCCCCATTTTGGGTCGTTGTCTTGTGGATAGAGCTCTTTCTCCTGGTCTGTCTTGTTCAGATATTGTTCGATCGGTTGGAGAGTCTTTTGGAGTAGAGCAACATCGTGGATTGAGCCAGCAACACAATCAGAAACGAAGAGCGCTTTGTAGGGTGGTTTGGCTTCAACACACACTTGAGCCTTCATCGCATAACAATAATGATGACCTTCCCAAAGTACTTTCTTATCTTCAAAATCCGTCAATGGTCTGGGGACAACAATTGTTGTTGCATCAATATAAAGCGCGGTGAAAGGGAAATTGGCTTGAAAATTTGGAGTTGGGCGAGGCGGGACAGAATATCGTTCCTGAAGGACAGTGAACAGGAGAGGGCGAATGTGTAGAATTGCTTTAGATGCGAGATTTGGACTGATTCCCAATGCCGATGCCAGTCGATTGATTTTAACTGTTGAGCTCAACCATTCAAGATAAACGACTAATTCATCTTTGAGAGTGAGTTTCCCCTTTGGTCCTGGATGATTGTATTCTGGACAATTCGATTGGATGAGAGCGGAGAGATGAAGAAGAGTGTCTTTCTCCAATCTGAGTTGTTTCCACAAGTTTGCATCGTCATACTTCGACCAAATGATTCCTCCACTTTCTGGAATTGGCACAATTGGTTTTGCTGACAGAAAGACTTGTCTTTGTTTGTTTTTGAGTTCTCCAAGAGACGCAATGGAAGTTGAAGATTCTCGCTTTTGAGGCCTGATAGTGGGCGAAGCTGACCGAATATCAACAGATGATCGTGACGATTGTGAAGATTGAGGTGTTGAAAAAAGTGATCTCGAATCTGTCAACGAGTTTTGTGATGAGAAGGGAGAATTGATGGTGAAACTTGGGGACGGGAATCCAATGAAACTTCCAGCAGAGGGTCGTAATCTTCAAAAGAGAAAGAACAAAATATCAAAATAAAAGCTCACACTGGAATGGTGTTTGTGGAGTTCCAGGTTTGAGAATGATCTGTGAATGTTGTGGTGACGGTGTCACATTTTCGTCCCTCAAATCTTGACTATCCATCTTTTTCACCTAATATGATCAGAAATCAGTTGAAAAGAAGTGATAATATCAACTTTTTCAGATGTTCTTTTTTTCTCAAAAAACAGTTATGGGAAGGAACTCGAGTGAAATGTGTCATAGTGGCGTCACCAATCCGTTCCATGTCAACAATTCGTGCTTTTTTCTGGAATTATCACTTTTGGTCATACTAAGAAAAAAATAAAATTTTAGAGTTTTCTTCCCACTGGATCCCGAGAAAACCTCAAAATACGTTATACAGCGAAACGCCACACATTTTCCAAACTTTTGACGATCATTTTTCCATAACCAGACATCCGTTTGAGACCGAAGAAAAAGCATTATTTTCGTAAACATATCGATAAAAGACACTCAAAAAAATAAAAATTTTTTTCCCATGAAATTTTTCTGGGCGAAAAACAGCCTTTTTTCATATCTTCCCAGATACCCATGATTTGTTTTCCAATTTTTTTTCACAATGTTCATTTCACCAAACAAACGTTCCTGTGGAAAATTTCATCAAAATCGGTTCACAGGTTGTGAAGTTATGACGAGAACACATGAAAAAAGTGGTTGAAAAGGGCTATTCTGAGGATTTTTTGGGATCCAGTGGGAAGAAAATTCTAAAATTTTATTTTTTTCTTAGTTTGACCAAAAGTGATAATTCCAGAAAAAAGCACGAATTGTTGACATGGAACGTATTGGTGACGTCACTATCAATTCGGTTGTGAACGTGTGCAACTCGGTTTTCAAGAGTTATCTCGAGTTAACCATGAATAACTCGAGTGTCCACAGTCTTACTCAATTGTTTCATTTTTCTCGAGATTACCCATAAAACTCGGGTTGGGTCTATTGAAGTTTTGCCGATAATCGAGATCTCCATCCATGTCCATATATAAGATATATGGAATGTTCTAAAAGACTTTTACAACTATTCTAACGCTTATTAAATGAGATTTTGCGTTTTTGAAGATTTTGAGAAATTCTAAGGGAGGATCTAGGTCCAGTCAGTGACTCAGTCGGAAAATCACTGACATGAGCGTTTTTCTCGGTGTATAGGGCGTTCTAGAAACTGAAAGTTGTAAAATATCATCGAGTGAAGTGTGAAGAATGTGTGGCCATAAAAATCCAGTCATAGTTCATCCGAATTATCGAGAAAAAGGCTTGTGTCCTTCTCTTCCTTCTCCTTTAGCTTCTCGTTCCTGTATGTTTGCTCAAACAGTCTTAGGAAAGCGAGCATCATAATCATTTTCATTCAATTCCAGTTGACGATCTCAATCTGGTGGAGACTCGCTCCTCTGTTTAGATAGTGCTGTTCGATCGCTTGTATGCTTAAATACAGATGGGATCACATCAATTACTGTGTCTTTTCGTTCACAATTTTCAGTCCTAACTGTTTCTCTTCATCATTATCTTCTATCTCTCTCACAGCTCGTCTAACTTCACCTTCGTCTCGCTTGTTCTCCTCATCCTTTCCAATATCGTCCAATCCATTCTATCAACTGTTATTTTTGCACCAGTGTAGTTTCTCTATGTTGATCAAACATTTTGCAGCCTGTTCAACGCTCATATTCATACTCTGCTCTCATCAGACAACATGTGCTCCCTGTGCATGTAACAAAACTCCTTATTCAAACCCTGAATTCATCAAATCGGAATGTCTTCGCTCCACTCGCTGGTCCTCGGATTTATCCTGGATCCTGCTCCCTGTCCAATTTATCCTAACGTGTGTCTTCATATATGGTGGAACACCGATTCTTTCTTTCATCATTTCAATTTCGGTCTGTTTTTCTTGCTATTCATCTTGTTATCCAAGGCTACAGCGATTGCCTTCTTGGTTGCGTTCTTCCTCCTTTTTTATGTTGCGCGGACCAATCCAGCTGATCCCTTCCTTCACATTCTTGATTCTGAAGACGATTCGACTCCGCAGAAACTCACAAATCTTCCCAAGAGTTTCTGTGGAAGTTGCTCGAAAGTAGCGTTTGTCTGAGGATACGATCAAGACAAATTATTCGATTTGAAGCTTGATGTGTGTTCGTTGTCCTCTTGCTCATTTTCCAGACCTCTTTTTCTGCCTTGATCACCATCTCTCCAACACTCTCATTTTTCTCACTTCTCAGCCTTCAATCCAGCCGTCACTGTCGACTATGCATCAAAGGTACTTCCGAATTTACTCACCACTGCCCATGGGTCAATAACCGCATTGGAAAATCGAACTACAAGCCGTTCTTCACGCTCCTCGTCATGATTGTGCTCCAATTCCTCTTCTCCGCTGGAATGTATATTAATACCGTCATATATGAATGGGTGCAGCATCTTCCATCAGGTGCTCTTTCATTTTTCAGGAAGCAACAAATACTTCTATCAATAATGGATATTGTCATGATTGTGATCGATCTAGCTGGGCTGTACATCATTGGAGACCTTCTTCGCTTTCACATTATGCTTTAGATCCGACGAAAGACAACATTTCTGTGCATTTTGCGGCAGAAAGCAGAAACTGAAGAGAAGAAGAAGAAGAGCAAGGAACTCAAGCTCAAGCGAGAAGAAGAGAGGAAAAGAGCGAAAGTTGGAGCAAAGAAAATTGTTAACACTGTTTAGGAAACAGAGCTTACCCAATTCATCACAGAACCCGACATCCAACCGTCGTCCACCAAAACATCTCGATCGACAACTATGTCTGGGATTACCTTTCAGCCATTCGCAAATGAGTATGATGAGAATGAGCAGCCGATAGTATGATCGTCAGCGGTTGCCACGGAGTCTGATGCTGACGATCATGAATGGGAACTGAGCGCAGATGGAAGCAGAGCAGATAAGGATGAAGGGCGGAATTCAAATAAGACAACACTCGCGATGACGTTTATTCACAAGGAGGGAGAGGTCGACTATATCCCACAATTCGGTTCCCTCACATCCAGATCCAACTGAGAGAAGTCTGCTGCTTCCAGAGGAAGTAATCTTTTAAATGAAGCACTGTCAAACACAGATACGTCAATTGATCATTTCCAAGCTGCCATTCTCACCGACCGGACGAGAGTAAAGGCCAAAACACGACACACTTCAGCCAAGGATGAGCCTCTGCTTTCCATGACGTTCACACGAGGAGTGAAAGTCAGGCAGGCTCAGACAACCTATGACAACGATGTTGGACCGAGGAGGAATCAGATAGATCTCTCAGCCTCCATGCCTCCTGGCACAAACACAACACAGATTTCCACCCTATATCCATCTCATTTTCCCATCCTAATACATTCAGGGTCATTTCCAAGCACAATTACAGTCGGAGGAGGTACACATTGCAAATGACAATTCAATCTTTTTTTGCAACCTTTTCAATGAGCTATCAAGAGATCTTGAGACGTAAAACGAAAAGAGATAGATGAAAAAGAGTGTGAAAACAAGAGTGATACATACAGTGAAACATAAGTGATGGAACACATCATGATGGATTGATCAGACCCAAAGTGAGAAGTCAAAAAAGTGACTGACTACAGTCTGTTCCAAAAAGATGGTGATCTGTTCCAAAAATGATTCCCACAATCCAGACTTACGAACTCCAGTATACTGGACTGACCGAGCCTCGAGGCTCGGTCAGTGTCAGTCGGAGTTTCCTCTAAGGGTCTGATCAAGGTGAAAGTTAGAATTGACTCTATATTCTGACAGATTGTTGATTTTCTGAAACAACAGCTTGTTCAACGAATCCTTCTTCTCCGGGCAGATCACATTCACCTCCTCCATCGATCAGTTCGTGACAATGGGAAAAGTGGACTCTTCTCGCACGAATCATGAACATTGTCGTCGTCTAGTGATGACGGACCCAGAAAAGAGAGAAGACAGACGAATAACTGCATGAATTCTAAGAAATGTCAAACGATTCGAAAACTCTGGTTGTTGAGGCCAACGTGAAGAAAACTGTCGAAATGAGGATAAAAACGACTGGCAATTGTTCATAAATGAATCTGCGCATCCAACCAAGACTCCTGCCCCGATCCAACCGACTCAGCCCCGTACAAGCTCACCAGTCCCCTTTCCGCTCTTACAAATCCATGCCCTCCTCTTTAAATCAATCCTTTCGGATATACGAGATCATACACGCCTGCTTGAAGAGAAGGGAAATGTAGTGTACAGATGAACGCGAGGATGATTCCTGGTGATGCGGAGAAGTGGGTGAGGCACATGCACTTTGAACGAAGAGACGAGGGTTGTGAGACAGTAGCTGTTCGCCAGTGACTCTTAGAGAGTACAAGAAGAGAGAGAAAGGATGGAGAGAAAAGGGGAGAGGAGCAGACTGAGAGAGGTCATCGATGTTGAGATGGACAGATCGTATCCAACGAACGTTGCGTCGCCTCTCTCGGAACCCAGTTGAATGAAGATATTCAGCACATTCCACTCGTTCCGTATGTCAAGCATTGACACTGCGAGATGCACTTTCTGCTCATTCGGACCGACACCCCTTGACTTCTTCTTTTTATTCCTGTCGGAGGGAGTGATGAGGGAAGAAGGGTCACATTATTTCATCCCGCATCCTGTACGACTGTTTAGTTGTTCAGAACGCGGTACAGCGTGTCGGATTGGTGAGACAATGTCGACGATGTGAGAGTAGGATATAGTTCGCGTTTTATCTTAAGTTGCTGCCTTATCGACCATATCTTCTTCATATCTTCGTCCTGAGTGTCGTTCTGGGCGAGGAGAGCAAGAAGGTCTGTCCCGATTCGAGCGATCGACTGGTTATTCACACAGTGAAGCCGGAAGGCAGCTACAACATGAGGCACAATGTTAAGGCTGAGAAATTGATCGACAGTGTTTTCTGGTCCTGGAGAAATGAGGTGATGAGGAGATCAAGCCCTTGGCTGGCAAGTTGGGTAAATATTATGAAAATGGTATGAATGACAGTCGAAATTTACTGGCTGATGCCTGTGCCTTCTGTGAGCTGCGTAGTTGCTTCGATTTCAAGTAGAGACTGTAATTGAAATCAAAATCCAAAAAAGAGAAAGAACATCCATGACACAAGGACCAAGACACAAATGATTGCCTGTGTGAGTCGTTCATCGAGTGATTCGTTCACAGTTTTGGCGAATGTCTCGATGAGAGTGGTGACAACACCTGACACAACAACAAGTTCACAAATTTCTGTTTAAAGAGAAATGGCACAAAGAAAAGACGATCAGACGACTCTCAACCATTTCGATGAGGAGTTTAAACACTGTTGCACTTGAACGTGAGTTGTCACTAAATTATCTCTGAACAGATGTGATCAACCCAAATGAAAAAAACAGTTTGATCCAGCCACATGAACCGTTGAAGAAATGACAGTTTCACGCCTCTTCCTGTTTGATTTATGTGGAAGAAGCAGGACAATGTGGGTCAGTATTTTTGACATCATAGAAAAGTTCGAGCCCACATCGAAACCAACCGTCGCCATTCTTTTTTTTCAACTTTACCGGTCTCTCTCCAACTACTCTTTCACACCTTAAATAGCTGATCGTAAGTGTTTTTTTTCAAAATCTTCCCACCAGAAGTCTAATCAGACAGAGAAAAAACAATTGATGGGATGATCTTCATGGAGTTGGCGATGTTCTCTCAACTATCGTCCTCACGACACCAGGTTTGTTTTTTTGAGAGAAAGCATTGAGGCTGAGATGTAACCAGAAGGAAATGATATAGATTCAATTCAGATGGTTATCAATCGTGAAGGAGGAAGTCGACTTCAAGGATGAGAAATGAAAAGTGGTTTTGGAGCGCGAAGCGGAGTGTGTGGTGGTTATGGGGAGCGTAGCGAAGTGTTTGGGGGTGATGGGGAGCGATGAGGAGTGTGTAGGGGTGATGGGGAGCGAAGCGGAGTGGTTGGTGGTGATGGGGAGCGAAGCGGAGTGTGTGGTGGTGATGAGGAGCGATGAGGAGTGGTTGGTGGTGACGGTGAGCGATGAGGAGTATGTGACGGTGATGGAGAGCGAAGCGGAGTGTGTGATGGTGATGGGGAGCGAAGCGGAGTGTGTGGTGGTGATGGGGAGCGATGAGGAGTGTTTGGGGGTGATGGGGAGCGATGAGGAGTGGTTGGTGGTGATGGTGAGCGAGGAGGAGTGTTTGGTGGTGATGGGGAGCGAAGCGGAGTGTTTGGTGGTGATGGGGAGCGATGAGGAGTGGTTGGTGGTGATGGGAGCGAAGCGGAGTGTGGTGGTGATGGGGAGCGATGAGGAGTGGTTGGTGGTGACGGTGAGCGATGAGGAGTGTGTGATGGTGATGGAGAGCGAAGCGGAGTGTGTGGAGGTGATGGTGAGCGATGAGGAGTGTTTGGTGGTGATGGGGAGCGATGAGGAGTGTGTGGTGGTGATGGAGAGCGAAGCGGAGTGGTTGGTGGTGATGGGGAGCGAAGCGGAGTGGTTGGTGGTGATGGGGAGCGATGAGGAGTGTTTGGTGGTGATGGGGAGCGATGAGGAGTGTGGTGGTGATGGGGAGCGATGAGGAGTGTGTGATGGTGACGGTGAGCGATGAGGAGTGTGTGATGGTGATGGGGAGCGAAGCGGAGTGTGTGGTGGTGATGGTGAGCGATGAGGAGTGTGTGATGGTGATGGGAGCGAAGCGGAATGTGTGGAGGTGATGGTGAGCGATGAGGAGTGTTTGGTGGTGATGGGGAGCGATGAGGAGTGTGTAGTGGTGATGGGGAGCGATGAGGACTGTGTGATGGTGATGGAGAGCGAAGCGGGTTGTGATGGTGATGGGGAGCGAAGCGGAGTGTGTGGTGGTGATGGTGAGCGATGAGGAGTGTGTGATGGTGATGGGGAGCGAAGCGGAATGTGTGGAGGTGATGGTGAGCGATGAGGAGTGTTTGGGGGTGATGGGGAGCGATGAGGAGTGTGTGGTGGTGACGGTGAGCGATGAGGAGTGTGTGATGGTGATGGAGAGCGAAGCGGAGTGTGTGATGGTGATGG